>WNGS01127799.1:0-12862 GCA_020271785.1 Procambarus virginalis | reverse complement strand
ATATATATCTATATTATATATATATATATATATATATATATATATATATATATATATATATATATATATATATATATATATATAGATATGTTGTTGAATATGACCGAAAAGGTAAGATTAATAATTCTAACATGAATTTTCTCAGTATTTCTTATGTTTTTCTTCACTGTCGGTGGTAATAAAAATAACAATTCTCCGAAATTAATTTTTTTAATTGTCTGACGCCTGAACACGTTTCGTAATTCGTACAACATTTTCAAAGACATAATTTACACACAAATTCTTCGTACTTATACTCTATTGGATGTGATGATATGGTACAAAAGTTTTGGGTGAGTTGACAAACACAAGACAGAACACGAAACAATGGGTATAAATTGGATAAGTTAACATATGAATGGAAGTAACTGCAGAAGGTCTATTGGCCCATACTTCCACTTGCTGCTTCCCATATTGGTTCGGGGTCTTGAAGTTGGAAAAATATAGTTGTGCATTAATTGTCTGTGGATGGCTTGTGTTGACTTTTTGATGTGTAGTTCCTCGCTTATGTCAAGCCGCCAGCTATCGCCGTACCTATCGATGATTTCTGTGTTGTTTGTTAAGATTTCTCTAGTGATGGTCTGGTTGTGAGAAGAGATTATGTGTTCCTTGATGGCTCCCTGTTGCTTATGCATTGTTAGTCGCCTAGAAAGAGATGTTGTTGTCTTGCCTATATACTGAGTTCTTTTGGGCTTACAGTCCCCAAGTGAGCATTTAAAGGCATAGACGACGTTGGTCTCCTTCAAAGCGTTCTGCTTGGTGTCTGGCGAGTTTTTTATGAGTAGATTGGCCGTTTTTTTGGTTTTTAATAAATTATCAATTGTATTTTCTGATTTTTGTCTGTAGGGATAACGTTCCTATCAACAATATCTTTCAGGACCCTTTCCTCCGTTTTTTCAGCAGTCGAGGCCCTTAATGCGTGGAGCACTGGCCACGGGGATAAGAGCCTCGTTGGATGTGGAGTCACTATTTACCAACGTACCTGTGGACGAGACAATCGGGATGATAGCAGACAGAGTATATCGTGAGCCGGCTTGCACTCCTCTTGACATGCCAGAATGCATACTGAGGAAACTACTCCAAGCCTGCACCAAAGAGGCACCCTTCGTGAGCCCAGACTGGCACATGTATAAGCAAGTAGATGGGGTCGCCATGGGTTCTCCCCTAGGTGCCCTGTTTGTGAACTTTTACATGGGCACCATCGAGCAAAGGGTCTTAGTTGACATGGGCTTAAAACCCGCCATATACTGCACGTATGTTGACGACATTTTTACACAGGTACCTGATGCCAGATGTCTGCAGCAGCTGAAGGAGACATTTGAACAGAATTCTGTGTTGAGTTTCACGTACGAGATGGAGAACAATGGGAAACTGCCCTCTCTGGATGTAACAATCACGGAAAGGAGCACAGGCTTCCATACTGCAGTCTACACCAAAGAAACAAACATAGGAATGTTCCTCAATGCCAATAGTGACTGCCCAGACAGGTACAAGAGGAGTGGTGTCAATGCTTACTTCGACCGTGCTCTAAGCCACAGCTCAGGATGGAAAGAAGTCGATGAAGAACTCTGTAGGGTAAGGCAAGTCCTAGTCAACAACGGCTTCTCTAACGGTTTCGTTGAAGACATCATAAAAAGAAAGGTAAAACGCCATGCAACTTCTGAAGAGTCAACCAACACAACACTTGTACTCCCAATTAGACTATTTTACAGGAACTTCTTTTCGACGGCTCATAAAACGGAGGAAAGGGTCCTGAAAAAAAACAAGTTGCTAATGTCCAAAAAAAACAAGTTGCTAATGTGATACCAGTTTTTAAGAAAGGAGATAGATCACTTGCGTCTAACTATCGACCAATTAGCTTAACGTCTATTGTGGGAAAGTTACTCGAATCTATAATAGCAAATAAAATTCGTCTTCATCTTGAAAAACATAAATTAATAATTGAGTCGCAACATGGTTTTATAAATGGCCGTTCATGTTTAACAAATTTGTTATCTTTTTATTCTAGCATAGTTGAGGCAGTTGATAGTGGTAAGGATTGTGATGTTGTGTACCTTGACTTTAGCAAAGCTTTCGATACAGTGCCACATGAAAGACTGATTAAAAAGATAGAGGCTCATGGTATTGGGGGTGCTATATTAAGCTGGATTAGGGCATGGCAATACCAAAGGAAACAGAGAGTTAGTATAAATGGAGTCAAGTCAGAGTGGGAAAATGTTGTAAGTGGAGTGCCTCAAGGCTCTGTCTTGGGACCTCTGTTGTTTATAATATATATAAATGATTTAGATTCAGGTTTGAGTAGCAACATTTGCAAATTTGCCGATGATACGAAAATCGGTAGGGAAATTAATTCGGAGGAGGACTCACTATCACTTCAAGTTGATCTAGATAGGGTTTTGAAATGGTCAAAGGACTGGCAGATGCAGTTTAATGCTGATAAATGTAAAGTTCTGAGGCTAGGTAATGATGATAGAGTTACAAGATACGAGCTAGATGGTGTTGAGATTGCGAAGTCGGATTGCGAAAGGGATCTGGGAGTTATAATTAGTAAGAATTTAAAACAAAAGGATCAATGCATAAATGTTCGTAATAAGGCAAATAGGACACTCGGATTTATTAATCGCAGCGTAAGTAACAAGACACCTGGTGTGGTTCTCAAGCTATATCTTGCTCTGGTTAGGCCCCATTTAGATTATGCAGTTCAGTTTTGGTCGCCATATTATAGAATGGATATAAATTCACTTGAACGTGTCCAGCGTAGGATGACTAAGTTAATTCCCCAAATTAGAAATCTTTCATATGAAGAAAGATTAACAAAGCTTAATTTGCATTCACTGGAAAGGCGAAGAGTTAGGGGTGACATGATAGAGGTTTACAAGTGGATGAATGGACATAACAAAGGGGATATTAATAGGGTATTGAAAGTATCAACACAGGACAGAACGCGAAACAATGGGTATAAATTGGATAAGTTTAGATTTAGGAAAGACTTGGGTAAATACTGGTTCAGTAACAGGGTTGTTGATTTGTGGAACCAATTGCCGCGTAACATTGTGGAGGTGGGGTCCCTCGATTGTTTCAAGCATGGGTTGGACATGTATATGAGTGGGATTGGGTGGTTATAAATAGGAGCTGCCTCGTATGGGCCAATAGGCCTTCTGCAGTTGCCTTTGTTCTTATGTTCTTATGTTCTTAAATATCTAGAGCATCTAGATCTAACAGTATTTATGTCATGGGTGACTTTAATTTTAGTGGAATAAACTGGTTGAACAAAACAGGGAATAATGAAGCAGAAGATTTTCTAGAATTAATTGACGATTGCTTTCTTATGCAACACATTAAGAAACCAACGCGGGGAAATAATATTTTAGATTAGTGTTAACTAACAGGGAAACATAAATTAAGGACATTAAAATAGGGAGTGAGCTAGGGAACAGTGATCATAAAGAAATCAGATTTAGCATTCAATGGAATAGATCTGTAGGAGAAAATTCTGTTAAAGTGCTTGATTTTCGAAAAGCTGATTTCAATAGCCAAAGAATTTTTTGGGTCAAATACATTGGAAAATCTTGGGTGTGGGTTGTGGGCCGGTATTGGAGCTAGACGTGAACCCAGCGATAGGTGACGTAAAAGGGGTTTTCGATGTGGATTCAAAATATAACCTATTTAAAAATATTCTAACCAAAGCCCAGGAATGTAGTATGCCATATAAATTGAACAGATCGAATACTAATGGTCCAAATTGGATAACAAAGGATTTGAAGAACTTTATAGGTAAAAAGAGAGCGTGGTACAAAAGGATTAGGAATGGGAAAGTCTGTTTAGAACAGGAATTCGTACAACTGGTTAGAAATGTTAAAAAGACTTAAGGAAAGCAAAAAGAAACAATGAAGTTCGCATAGCAAAGCAAGCAAAAACAAATCCTAAAGGGTTTTTCCAATTATACCGGACAAAGATTAGGGAAAGGATAGGTCCATTAAAAACTGAGATAGATCAAATAACAGATAGTGATGAAGAGATGAATAGTATTTTTAATAGTAGTAGTAGTAGGCATCCTTCAGTCTCGGGAGACTATGGAGTTGCGCTCTGGTTGTCAATCCTGGTGCAGCGTCTGGTGTGACTGATGAGGCCAATCCGAGAGTGGCAGTCCATCCCACACCGATCACAAATGAAGTCCGATTCTGGTCTGTCTTCCTGGCTACTGGCTTTCCTTCTCTGTCTCTTTGCCTCCGATTCCTTGGCAAGTGACTCCTCGAACTTGGAGAGACCTCTTTGAACAGACTGCCTCCAGGCTGAACGGTCTGCAGCCAGTGTCTCCCATATAGCAAGATCGACGTCCATGGCTTTCAGGTCCCTCTTGCATACGTCTTTGTACCGTAGCTGGGGCTTGCCTGTTGGACGCTTTCCCTGCATCAACTCTCCATACAGGAGATCCTTGGGGATCCTGCCGTTGCCCATTCGCACAACGTGCCCGAGCCAGCGCATTCGTCTCTGTTTCAGCATTGTGTACATGCTGGTGATTCTTGCTCTCCCCAAGACGTTGTTGTTTGTCACCTTGTCCTGCCAGGTGATGTCCAAGATGTGTCGAAGGCAGCGCATGTGGAAGGCATTCAGCTGTCTTTCCTGACGGGCGCGGAGTGTCCAAGACTCACTGCCATAAAGGAGAGTGCTCAGGACACAGGCTCTGTAAACCTGAATCTTAGTATACTCAGTCAGCCTATTGTTGGCCCACACTCTCTTTGTCAGTCTCGACATGGTAGTAGATGCCTTACCGATGCGTTTGTTTAGCTCCGTATCAAGAGAGAGGGAGTCAGAGATTGTGGAGCCCAGGTACACGAAGTCGTGAACGACTTCCAGTTTGGAATCGGAGATGCCGATGTCAGGTGGGGAGTCCACTCCTTGTCCCATGACTTGTGTTTTCTTCAGGCTGATGGTGAGTCCGAAAGCCTGAGAGGCCTCGCTGAAGCGGGTCATGAGCCGTTGGAGGTCTTCGGCTGAGTGGGCAGTGACTGCTGCGTCGTCGGCGAAAAGGAAGTCGCGCAGACACCTCAGCCGAACCTTCGTCTTGGCTCTCAGCCTGGCGAGGTTAAAGAGCTTTCCATCCGACCTGGTCCGGAGGTAAATGCCTTCCGTGACAGATCCGAAGGCGTGCCGCAGCATAACTGCGAAGAAAATCCCGAATAGGGTTGGAGCCAGTACGCAGCCCTGCTTTACTCCACTTCGGATGTCAAAGGCGTCTGATGTTAGTCCATCAAAGACCACGGTGCCCCTCATGTTCTCATGGAAAGATCTGATGATGCTGAGGAGCCTGGGTGGGCATCCGATCTTGGGGAGGATCTTGAACAGGCCATCCCTGCTGACGAGGTCGAAGGCCTTCGTCAGATCTATGAAGGCTATGAAGAGTGGCTGCTTCTGTTCCCTGCATTTCTCCTGCAGTTGTCTGAGGGAAAAGACCATGTCGATTGTGGACCTGTCAGCTCTGAATCCGCATTGTGATTCTGGATAGACTCTCTCTGCAAGTACTTGGAGCCTCTTCAATGCGACTCGAGCAAACAGCTTTCCGACAGTACTGAGGAGGGAGATTCCACGGTAGTTGTTGCAGTCGCCCCTGTCACCTTTATTCTTATACAGCGTGACGATGTTGGCATCCCTCATGTCCTGTGGCACCTCTCCTTCTTCCCAGCAGAGACAGAGAATTTCATGCAGCTCCATGAGCAGGCTACCTCTGCAGCACTTCAAGGTCTCAGCAGGAATGCCATCTTTGCCAGGAGCTTTACCAGGAGCAAGGGAGTCTAGGGCATCACTGAGTTCTTCGAGGGTCGGTTCGCTGTCGAGCTCCATTAGCACAGGCAGACACTCAATGGCGCTCAGGGCGTCTTCGGTGACCACATTGTCCCTGGCGTATAGCTCAGAGTAGTGCTCGACCCAGCGCTTCAGCTGCAGTGTCTGGTCCTGAATCACCTCGCCAGTGGCAGATTTCAGAGGAGCGGTCTTCCTCTGGATTGGGCCGAGGGCCTGCTTGATGCCGTCATACATTCCCCTTACATTGCCTGTATCCGCTGCAGTCTGTATCTGGGAGCAGAGCTGGAGCCAATAGTTGTTGGCACATCGCCTGGCGCTCTGCTGTACTTTGCAGCGGATGGCCCGAAGGATCTGTAAGTTGCGCTGACTTGGGCAGGCTTTGTAGGCTGCCAAGGCGTTTCTCTTCTCTTCAATGACAGGTGTCATCTCTTCCGTGTGAGCCTCGAACCAGTCAGCCGACCTGCTGGTCTTCTTGCCAAAGGTGGAAATGGCAGCGTTGAACACAGCGTCTCTGAAGTGCTCCCATCTTTTACAGGCAGTGACCCCGGCTGGGCCAGGGAGAGCTTCCTCGAGCACTCGTGCAAAATCTTTCACCTTGTCCTGGTTTCGGGTCTTAGTGGTGTCGATGCGAGGTCTGCCCGTCTTTTTTGAGTGATGAATCTTCTTTGGTTGCATCTTGACCCTGCTACAGACCAGGGAGTGGTCGGTGTCACAGTCAGCACTCTGGTAGCTACGCCTGAATGGCCCCAAGGACTAGATACAACTGAAAACTCACACCCCAGAAGTGACACGAATCCATACTCCCAGGAGCAACGCAGCCTGAATGGTCCTGGGGACCATTCAGGCTTGTTTGCATTTGTGTTCCTCACGTGTTGCCCCAAAAAATGAGGTGATTTGATAAAATGCTATGCCCAAGATTACCATCCGAGTGCCGGCGGGGAAGTGGTTCATATAGCCTCGGCTATCACTTCCTTATGTCCGGTCGTGATGGTCAAGTGGTTTAAGGCGTCCCTGTACATACCAGTTGCGTTGCTCCTGGGAGTATGGGTTCGAGTCACTTCTGGGGTGTGAGTTTTCAGTTGTATCTAGTCCTGGGGACCATTCAGGCTTGTTTGCATTTGTGTTCCTCACGTGTTGCCCCAAAAAATGAGGTGATTTGATAAAATGCTATGCCCAAGATTACCATCCGAGTGCCGGCGGGGAAGTGGTTCATATAGCCTCGGCTATCACTTCCTTATGTCCGGTCGTGATGGTCAAGTGGTTTAAGGCGTCCCTGTACATACCAGTTGCGTTGCTCCTGGGAGTATGGGTTCGAGTCACTTCTGGGGTGTGAGTTTTCAGTTGTATCTAGTCCTGGGACCATTCAGGCTTGTTTGCATATATATATACATATATATATATATATATATATATATATATATATATATATATATATATATATATATTATATATATATATATATATATATATATATATATATATATATATATATATATATATATATATATATATATATGCTGGTTAGCATTGTAAATGTGTGGCCATATTTGTGGTAGAAAAGAATAAGAATAATAAAAAATACTTTTGCCATTTTGCACGACTAAAGATGGTGCCTGACAGTCTTTGAGAGACCTTATATATGCTAAGTACATCATTTTTGCTATTCTAATATTAACACCTATTCTAATTAACGTATTTAGGGCTGAACCCCACTACAGTTCTGAGAGCCTTGAGTATGTCACTACATTGTTGATATAACTTATTGACTGTGGTTAAGGTCCAAGAGACTGAGACACCTAAGTATTTGAAAGAAGAGACATAGTCTATTGATATGTAATTTATCTTTAGTTTTTCTGGCGCACTTTCGCGATTACTAAATTTTCTGTTGAATATAGACAGATGGTCACTTTTCTTTAAGACTGACAAATACAAAGTACTAAACATAGGTGAGACGAAGAGAAGGCATCAGGATGAGTATAAGCTAGAAAGCTATTTCTTGATTCTGTTAACACAACAAGGTGAAGACTGCTAGGATGGTACACGCGCACATGGAGAGATAATTTACATCAAAGTTGTGAGAAACGTTTAGGTGACCAAAAGACTATTATATAGGCAATGCATTGTCACGGACATACTAATATTCCACAGCCACATCCATATTGATTTGATCAGCAATTTTCTCTCCAGACTGTCTGATTAAAAGTGATAATTTACTAGATTCTTTTCAAATTAATACTCACATCTTAATAATAAAGAAAACAAGAAAAAATATATATAATATGAACAATAAAAGAAGACGATGTAGACCATGGGTGGAACTCCTGACTGTGAGGCCGCGGAGGACGCTCCCACAGCTGGGCTTCGACGGCTTCTGATTACTCTTTCAATAACACAGATTTTATCTTGCATAAACACCAAGAATCTAATATGCAAAATGAAATCTAGTGTCTTGCTTGTTTTGTGTGGGTTCGTGAGTTACCAAATTAATAGATAAGAAAACTGTATATAAATAATATTTGTTGAATTGTTACTGTTCATGAACATTAGAATGAGTTTGAATACGTAAAAGAAATAACATTTATGTCTATATGTATAGCTAAGGTATACGTAAGACACACCAACACAAACAGTAATGAGGTGAGAATAGCTTGAGCTACCTCATCCCTTTGTGTGTATTTTACCTCAATAAACTTATTTCAATTTCAAGCACAAACAGTAACTCAAACATTCACATGAGCACACAAGTGCTGATGTGATGTGTACTTTCAACAGAATTTACAAATCAAATAAGATTTTCATTAGGATTTAAAGACTCAGATGAAGTTGTAAAACACATTGTATCTAGCTTTACTATAACATTCGGACCATAAGCACTCATCCACTGCCTTACTGTAACCAACATAAGAATCATGAACACTCACCGACCACGTTACTGTAAGCAACATTTGAGTCATAAACACTCACCGACCACGTTACTGTAAGCAACATTTGAGTCATAAACACTCACCGACCACGTTACTGTAAGCAACATTTGAGTCATAAACACTCACCGACCACGTTACTGTAAGCAACATTTGAGTCATAAACACTCACCGACCACGTTACTGTAAGCAACATTTGAGTCATAAACACTCACCGACCACGTTACTGTAAGCAACATATGAGTCATAAACACTCACCCACCACCCTTATTCTAAGCAACATATGAGTCATAAACACTCACCCACCACCCTTATTCTAAGCAACATATGAGTCATAAACACTCACCCCCCCCCCTTATTCTAAACAACATGTGAGTCATAAACACTCACCCACCAACACACTATAAACAGCTAATGGTTTTTGTGGATACTGAAAGATGTAGCTGTGGACTTGTACCATTAAATCTTCGACTCATCACTGAAAAAGTGGGAGTTGTCAAAGGAATGAAAGACAGCCACCGTAGTGCCAATGTGCCAGAATGAAAGAACACAGGAGCCACTGAACCATACAGTAGCTTCATTATCGGCCATTCTCAGTTAGGCGCTAGAGAAGCTTGCAAGGAAACGTCAATTGGAACACTTAAAAAATGAAGATTTCTCTCAGAGCATCAGCAAGCATTCAGTTAAGGCAGATAATGCCCTACGAGTTTATAAATCTTATGTTAAAATATAAACGATAAAACTAAGGATGAAGAGTTTGCTGCTCTGAGGAAATATATATTCCCTAGGCTAACACGTGGTTGATAAAAGAAAGCACACCGCCATTTGGTTTTCAGCGGGTACACAAGAGTGCACAAGAGTACACAAGAGTGCACTCTCTCTAGCTTTCTTAATTAATATGGGGAGCTAGACATTCATTGTTTGGTGTCTGTGGAGAACAGACACCCTCAGGTGTTCAGTAAAGTTACGGTAGCCGCTGTTGCCTTGATGTGAAAGGTATTACAACATTAGCATAGTTGTAAGCTTAAGTTCCTTGGAGACAGAAGACCTAGGAGGGAAAGGGACTTTGAACCAGGATTCTAATGGTTTCTTCTCCACTTGTGTAAATATTCGCTGGTAGGCTGTGACGTCATGGGAGTCACGTGACCGAGGGCCAAGATCTTATTGGAAGTGTCACTCTTGGAGCTCCGTGATGCCGTTCGCTGATTGGTCATTTCGTAGAACAAAGGGAAGGGCAGTAAGGACCCCACCCCAGGCGCCTGGCACACTGTGCCCAGCATTCTGGAAGTGGCTTTTGATCTGTGAGGCCGCGTATACAGTAACTTTGGCCAAAGTTATGGAAAATTCCGTCTAAACGCGACTTCATTAATAAGCCTAGTATATATCAATCACGTCTAAGTTATTCCGTTTGTCTGAATCCGGTATCGCATCAATGCGTATATATATATTAACCGAGATAGAGATTCATAGAAGAGTAATTTCACATATGTGCACCTACAGAGCAACTAGACTGTAGTTACTAATCCATGATCATTTTGTAAATCTTTAAAGATCCGTCAACATATCTCTCAGTAAACTGTTGGTAGGAATTTAAGATACAAAATTCCCTGTGACCGAAGTTGAAATTCGAGTGAATAACACAACTTTACGAACTGTGGTGGACTTGTAGTAATTTCCACCCACCGTGCTGCCCACACCTCCATACACAGTTTCAAGTGTAGATATGATAGAGCCTAATAGGCTCAGGAACCTGTACACCTGTTGATTGACGGTTGAGAGGTGGGACCAAAGAGCCAGAGCTCAACCCCCGCAAACACAACTAGGTGAGTACACCTGCTGTGCGGCCAGCCTGGCTTCTTCACACCAGCCCGTGGGAGCGTGTGGCTATATCCCTAACGTCTCAGTGGCTACCACATGCCAGCCTACCACAGCGTCCTATGAACTCCGCTACTCCACCCCCACACGTGTTCCTGTATAAGGACTCTACCACGTGCGGTCTGAGCTGGTGCTGATCTTCAGTCAAAGGCAGAGTTTTACTGAGTGTGTAAGAGTTATTTGAATGTAAGCCAGTTATGAAAGTTAGTACTCCTTAATTAATCATTGTATCATTATCAGAAGTGCATATTCCTTGTGTTGATCAACATCAACCTTCCGGCCAGTCGTTTCTCATTTACACGTAACGGGAGAGTTACGCAGATCTAGGAAGCACGTAGGTGAAGCAAATACAATATATCTGTGTAATTATTGTAAATTGGCCTGAGTGTGAGTAATTTACATTTTTTACACATTTAGTATATTCTGTGATTTACATATATTGTGTGTATTGTTTTGTGCAGTTTAATATATACCGTCACTGTGCTTAACATTTCTGTGTATGATCTTTTTTTTCTCATTCCGGGAGAAAACCAGATTGTAAAGTAAGGCGGAGATTACCCAGTTTATTTTACCTGTGATTGGAGGGCTCTGTGTGATTATTGTTGTCATTTATTTAGGTGATAGTGTTGAGGTTATTTAGCACTGGAGTTTAGTGCTGTGTATTGCTACTGTATTTTGTTGGTCTGCGTGACACAGTGTTGTATTAATTGGTGAATTAATAATTAAATGAACAGTTAAGTGTAATTAGAGTCAGTAATTAACGTCATTAGTGAAGTGGAAGATAATTAGCAACGCGTTGCCTAATTCTAGGTTGTCAGCTTGTCTACAGGAGAAGCAGTGGTAACGTAACTCGCCGTGTGTTTCATTAGCTGTCAGTGGGAGAGTAATTGAGGTGATTACTCACTGATTGTTTAATGATCTTGTCATAAATAATTAATGTAGGGAAGCTTTGTTGGGTTGCTTGATTGTCTGTGTTGACAATATAATTAAAGTAATTGATTTATGGACTGTGTAGGTGACAGTAATTAACGTAAATACTTATCATCACTAATTATCAGTAATTAATGTAAATAATTTAATTGTATGTTTTGATTGGAATTAATTAAATAAAGTGTTTTTGCCTTTGTGACAAAACCGTAACGTAATTATTTGTCTTGACTGCCGTCCGGAGGGACGAGCTTTAACGTAAATAACTTACAGAAGACTGTCACAGTGTTACAGAAGACTGTCACAGTGTTACAGAAGACTGTCACAGTGTTACAATAGACTGTCACAGTGTTACAGAAGACTGTCACAGTGTTACAGTAGACTGTCACAGTGTTACAGTAGACTGTCACAGTGTTACAGTAGACTGTCACAGTGTTACAGTAGACTGTCACAGTGTTACAGTAGACTGTCACAGTGTTACAGAAGACTGTCACAGTGTTACAGTAGACTGTCACAGTGTTACAGTAGACTGTCACAGTGTTACAGTAGACTGTCACAGTGTTACAGTAGACTGTCACAGTGTTACAGTAGACTGTCACAGTGTTACAGTAGACTGTCACAGTGTTACAGTAGACTGTCACAGTGTTACAGTAGACTGTCACAGTGTTACAGTAGACTGTCACAGTGTTACAGAGAGACTGTCACAGTGTTACAGAGACTGTCACAGTGTTACAGTAGACTGTCACAGTGTTACAGTAGACTGTCACAGTGTTACAGTAGACTGTCACAGTGTTACAGTAGACTGTCACAGTGTTTCAGTAGACTGTCACAGTGTTACAGTAGACTGTCACAGTGTTACAGTAGACTGTCACAGTGTTACAGTAGACTGTCACAGTGTTACAATAGACTGTCACAGTGTTACAGTAGACTGTCACAGTGTTACAGTAGACTGTCACAGTGTTACAGTAGACTGTCACAGTGTTACAGAAGACTGTCACAGTGTTACAGAAGACTGTCACAGTGTTACAGTAGACTGTCACAGTGTTACAGAAGACTGTCACAGTGTTACAGAAGACTGTCACAGTGTTACAGTAGACTGTCACAGTGTTACAGAAGACTGTCACAGAGTTACAGAAGACTGTCACAGTGTTACAGAAGACTGTCACAGTGTTACAGAAGACGGTCACAGTGTTACAGAAGACTGTCACAGTGTTACAGAAGACTGTCACAGTGTTACAGTAGACTGTCACAGTGTTACAGTAGACTGTCACAGTGTTACAGTAGACTGTCACAGAGTT
>WNGS01127788.1:0-10726 GCA_020271785.1 Procambarus virginalis | reverse complement strand
ATACGTTCTACAGCAGCAAAAACGTATATCAAGAAGCCACACGCACCTGCACCCCCTCCCCCTCACACTCCTCGCTGACTGCACTTCACTAGCAAACTACCAGCTGTGGGACTGCCTGCATTCTCATTGGCTGTCGTGATCTCGCCACTGCAGTCCTCCACCACTCACGCACGTCGTCCAAGTCAAACGTTGTGAGTCGCGAGCTGTACCACCTCAGAATATCTTGTGCTCTATAGCTGAGAACATCTAGTTGATTCACCTCCGTGTGATCAAATAGCGGTTGTTAGCTTGCTCATATATTCCCAGCACCATTTTATATATTGACCATTTTATATTTCCTTGTATTATATTTTTGTCCTCATGTTAACGTACGTCAGTATTCATTTTTATGTTAGTTCTTTTTCACTTGTTAAATGTACACTTTGCTCAGCCAAGGAATTGTCTTTATTTAAATTTTTTTCTAGAGTAATTAAATTTCATTGTTTATCTTTTGTTTTGTGTATCTTACCTTACCTTACCACAGACTATCAGACAAGCAGTCATTCTTTTTTTTGTACATATGTGTGACCAGGCATTGACATCTGCCAGTGGAAGACTGCCGAACACCATACTCCACTACTTTACCGTCACATATATTTGGGGGCCTGTCCTAGGAGCTTCACCCAGGTATTGGTAATTGTGGTAAGCGTACTTGGCTTTAATTCCCTTGTTTTCAATATTTTCACTAATCATTTTTATTATTCATATGGTGCTGTGTATATTGTGCATTACGGGAGTAGCATATGGTGAGTGTGAGACAACTTTGGATTACGTGGTGACTGTAGGCCGCAGTCATACTCTTAATTGGTCGTCTCTCCCTCCGTGTTATTACCCGTGTTTAACATCTTTTGTCCCTCAGATATTTCTCATATTTTAGGCAGATCATCATATAGGTACCCTGGTACTGTGGTCTGTCTCCGGGTCAATAGCACCTAATTTCTGCAATCCGACTCTAGGAGGATAAAGAGGGCCATAGTTCCTCTCGCACTGACTTTTATTGACGAGTTGGGACCTCGCCAATAGTTCTCGTCACCAGTTGACACTCGCACCCCTACTCGTCGGTCAGAATTGATGGTACTTACTTAAGTAGGGAATTAGCTTTCTTTCTTTTGAGCACAAAGTTCGCTAATTCTGTAACTATCATATTAATTTCAGTGGGAAAAACTTGCTTATGTTCTATTGTGACTCGGCAAGGTATGCCTACATTCTTGGACTACCTAATTTACTTTGGAACCATTTCGTGTTTCACTTGTTTTTCGAAACTCAGTTTCAACTAATTAGTAGGATTTTCTTGCCCTTATCCTCCCACCGTGAGTACCGGGTACAAGATTTCCTGCGACCTTAATCATTTACCATCTTGAATTAACTTTAATTATTAACAATTTCACAGGATAGGTACCAGTTGCCACGTTTTCCTGTTTCTGACATTCACCATATCACCACAGTATATTCGTGTCACATTTATTTGCTATTTTCACCATGTTTCGTATGCAAACTTTCAAGGCAGATCCAGAAGGTGAAATAGAGAACTTACGTCATGCTAAGAGGGTCGACTTGTTAACTCTTGCACATGAGTATCGCCTAGAAGTTCCCCATGGAGCCAACAAATATGAACTACATAATATAATTTTGGATCACTTTGTGGAAGAAGGGATTATAGACTCTGATACTCACGAACAATACACTATTTCAGATAAGCATGATTTGACAGCAATGAAGCTCAAACTAGAACTTGCTAAGATCGAGCGGGAGCAACAAAAGGAAGCAGCTGCAATCAGGGAGCGTGAGGCTGCCATCAGGAAGGAAGAACAAGAAAGAGAAATCCGCCTCAAAGAGCGAGAGGCCGCACTGAGGAAAGAGGAAAGTGACAGAGAGGCCCTCCTCCTCAAAGGACAGCAAGAACGTGAGTTGGCCCTATTCAGAGAGCGTGAAAAAGTACAACTTGAAACAAAACGACAACAACTAGAGATGCAACGCGAACACGAAAAACAGCAAGCAGCTCTGGCTCTAGAATGTCGTGACAGAGAGCTCACGTTGGACACTACACACCAAGCTCAACGCCTACAAGCTGCAGCTAGTCTTCCTCCAAGTTTCAATGTCTCCCATGCAAGTAAGTTAATGCCACCGTTCGTAGAAACGGAGGTTGATGTTTTTTTTACGACTTTTGAGACCCTTGCTAATCAACTTAGTTGGCCTGACGACCAATGGGCTACCCTTCTCCGAGTACATCTTACAGGTAGAGCAGCAGTCACACTCAGCACTTTGGCGTCTGAGAATGACTACCCAACCCTGAAGCAAGCCGTGTTAGACGCCTACCTTCTCTCCACCGAAAGCTACCGACGAAAGTTCCGTGACCACGTAAAGGCAAGTACCACCACCTTCTTAGAATTTGCCTCATGCTAGTTGAAGAATTCTTGAGGCGTGTACCTCCTCCTGTCCGCCTATACTTAGCAGATAAGGAAGAGACCGACTTGGTGAAATGCGCGAAGTCGGCTGACACTTACAGCCTCATCCACCGGCTGACACCAGAACCACCTACCAGTAAGAAGTCTTGGTACAGTTACGAGAAAGTGAGCCCCGATCAAGGTACCTCTCAACTGTACTGTAAGTATTGTAGACTCTATGGACATACCACAGAAAAATGTGGTAAGTCTACACATAAAGGTAACACTGAATCCATCAAACCCAAACAGACTCCTCCTAAGTCCGGTAAGCCTGTAATGAATATTGGTGTTCATGTTAATGATCTTTCTCTCTTCAGCAAGCATCTGTATTCAGGAACTATCACTACCAACGGTTCAGATTCTAAGGAACGTTTTGGCCTTAAGATCTTGAGGGACACAGCGGCTCTTCAATCGATCGTCTTGAAATCAGCTGTGCCCAACGTCGCCTACACAGGAGAGACTGTATTCATCACTGACCTTACTGCTACTACTCCTTATCCTCTCGCCAGAGTCCACCTGGACTGTCCCTTCGTGACCGGTGAAGTCCAAGTCGCCGTCAGGGAAAAGCCTTTTCCCATGCCTGGAGTGCAACTTCTCCTGGGCAACGACTTGGCAGAAGACCTGCAACCGACCAACCTGATCGTCAAGGACCCCAGGTGGGTAACTCTGTGTTGGATAATCCGATTTTTAAGCATGTTCCAGCAAAGGTTCAAGAGAGTGATGAAGTTTCTCCTCCTGTTATGGTGACCACCCGTGCTCAAGCAGCACGACCGCAGCCAGCTGACTCTACTGCTACCACTGTCCCTCAAGACCCTTCGAAACTACCCCCAAATCTGACCGCTTTGGAGTTCCGTAAGTTACAGAGAGAAGATCTTACCTTGACACCATTATTCTTTCAGGCTGAGACTCAATCCGACAGTATTCCTGGGTTCTTCTTGGAGAACGAGTTACTCTATCGCAGATACAGACCCAGTAAACTGAAGGAGGAGGACGATTGGGCAAACGTTGAACAACTAGTGATTCCTACCAGCCTGCGGCCCACGATTCTACACCTGGCCCACGGAGCACTATCACACTACGGGTTTAACAAGACATACCATGGGATTCGTCAAGACTACTACTGGCCAGGTATGGTTAATGATGTAAAGCAACATGTAAAGCAATGCCACGTGTGTCAGATGGCAGGTAAACCGAACGTTTCGATTCCCAGAGCACCACTGACACCCATCCAGGTGCCTGAGGAACCTTTCCACAGACTTATTATTGACTGTGTTGGTCCCTTGCCTCGGACCAGTTCCGGCAACGCCTATATCTTAACCATCCTGTGTCCTACCACCAGATTCCCCATAGCAGTTCCAGTGAAAAACATTACGGCTGCTACAGTGGTGAAGAATTTATTAAAGATCTTCACCCAGTATGGATTTCCGAGGGAGATTCAGAGCGACTGTGGCACCAACTTCACCAGTGATCTCTTCAAACGGACTCTGGAGGAGTTCAACATCAAACAGGTACTGTCCAGCCCCTATCATCCTGCTTCACAGGGTTCTCTTGAACGTAGTCATCAGACTATCAAGGCACTCTTAAAAAAGTTTTGTAATGAGACCTCAAAGGATTGGGATAGGCAACTTGATCTCATCATGTGTATTTTCAGAAGTCTTCCCAACGAGTCACTAGGAGTATCTCCTTATGAGATGCTCTACGGACGTAAGTGCCGTACACCTCTCAAGGCTTTCAAGGATTCTCTACGTGATGCCACCTTCAGTGAGCATCAGAATGTGCCCCAGTTTCTTCAAAACCTCCGACACATTCTAGAGAGGGTCCATTCCTTTGCCAGAAACAACCTACTGAAAGCCCAAGAGAGGATGAAGACTCGTTACGACCAGCACTGCCAAGTAAGGAAGTTTAAACCAGGAGACTTAGTACTCGCCTATTTCCCTATCCCAGGTTCTCCTTTACAAAACAGGTTTTCAGGACCCTACCGTGTTAAGGAGTGCCGGAATAACTACAACTACGTTCTCGAGACCCCCGATAGGCGGCGGAAGACCCAGCTGTGCCACATCAACTTACTAAAGCTCTATCATGGTACTCCTCCCACTGTGCTACTAAACCTCTCCACCTTTACAGGTCCATACAGCCACAGTGAGACCTTCCCTGCTTCTCCTTCCGAAAGCACTGACACTGAGACAGCGCTTTCTAATTCGGAAATCCTTACTGAAATCCATAATCACTTTCAGGACGATAATAGTGCTTCACTCATCAAACTCATCAGAGAACATCAAGAGTTGTTTCGAGATGATCCACAAGAGTGTACTGTGACTCGGCACGACATCCAACTGCTACCTGACACTCGGCCGATTCGCCAACCATTCTACCGAATCAGCCCTAGCAAGAAGGAAGTCATGCGTGCTGAGGTACAGTACCTCTTGGACCATGGACTGGCTACCCCCTGTGAGTCCCCCTGGGCCTCACCATGTATCTTGGTACCCAAACCTAACTGTAAGATCCGGCTGTGCACCGATTATAGGAAACTTAACAATGTTACCGTTAAGGACGCATACCCATTACCTAGGATTGACGACATCCTTGACGCCATTGGTAATGCCCGCTACCTGTCCCAGGTGGACTTACTCAAGGGCTATTACCAGGTGTGCTTAACGGAGCGAGCTAAAGAACTGTCTGCCTTTATCACCCCTTTCGGACTTTTCAGATATAACCGCCTTCCCTTTGGACTCTGCAATGCCCCGGCCACCTTCCAGAGAGCTGTCAACCGCGTCATCCAGGGCTTGGACAACACCTACGCCTATTTGGATGATATCGTTGTAGCATCCAACACCTGGAGCGAACACCTGCTCCAGCTGCAACGATTGTTCGCCAAGCTCCTGAAAGCCGGCCTCACCATCAATCTGGGCAAGTCCACTTTTGCCAAAGGTAAAGTGCGGTATCTGGGTCATGTTATAGGGAGTGGCAGCCTGGCTCCGTTAAATATCCACACTCAAGCCATCAAAGAGTATCCACAGCCTACTACCAGGAAGCAGCTCCTGCGCTTCCTTGGTCTTGCTTCTTATTACCGTAGGTTTGTGAGGAACTTTAGCACTGTTGCAACACCCTTAATCACCTTAACCAGTCCCAAGCAACGGTATAATTGGACCATGGAGCAAACCGTTGCTTTCGAACAACTCAAATTCCTCCTCTGTTCTAATCCTATTCTCGCCTCGCCAGATACCAAGAAGCCTTTCATCCTCCATGTCGACGCCAGTGGTACCGGCATCGGGAGTGTCTTAATGCAGCAACGAGGCGAGGAGGTTCTACCTGTCAGCTACTACAGCTACAAGTTGAAGCCTCACCAGAAAAACTACAGCACTATAGAGAAGGAACTCCTCTCCATCGTCCTGAGCTTGCAACACTTTGCACCATACCTGCAAGGTGCTCGGTCCACTACCATCTACTCGGACCACAATCCTCTACGTTTCCTACATCAAGCCCAATTCAATAACCAACGTCTGCTGCGATGGGCTTTATATCTTCAAGGCTTCAATCTGAAAATCTGTTACATCAAGGGGCCTGATAACATCATCGCCGACGCCCTCTCCAGAGTTCATGAGGTAGAGACAGCTCCACCTACCACTCTACCTCCCGAGAACGTGACTTCTACCGGAACCGCAGGCTTCGGGGGAGAGTTGTGACGATAATCTCTTCCAAGAGATTTAGCCTGCTCTTTCCTGCTATCGTCACATTCAAAGCTACATTCAAGATACGTTCTACAGTAGCAAAAACGTATATCAAGACAGCCACACGCACCTGCACCCCTCCCCCCTCACACTCCTCGCCGACTGCACTTCAACTAGCAAACTACCAGCTGTGGGACTGCCTGCATTCTCATTGGCTGTTCGTGATCTCGCCACTCCAGTCCTCCACCACTCACGCACGTCGTCAAGTCAACGTTGGAGTCAGCGAGCTGTACCACCTCAGAATATCTTGTGCTCTATAGCTGAGAACATCTAGTTGATTCACCTCGTGTGATCAAATAGCGGTTGTTAGCTTGCTCATATATTCCCAGCACCATTTTATATATTGACCATTTATATATTTCCTTGTATTATATTTTCTCCTCTTGTTAACGTACGTCAGTATTCATTTTTATGTTAGTTCTTTTTCACTTGTTAAATGTACACTTTGCTCAGCCAAGGAATTGTCTTTATTTAAATTTGTTTTCTAGAGTAATTAAATTTCATTGTTTATCTTTTGTTTTGTGTATCTTACCTTACCTTACCACAGACTATCAGACAAGCAGTCATTCTTTTTTTGTACATATGTGTGACCAGGCATTGACATCTGCCAGTGGAAGACTGCCGAACACCATACTCCACTACTTTACCGTCACAATATACGTACATATATACATATGTACATACATATGTACATATATATATATATATATATATATATATATATATATATATATATATATATATATATATATATATATATATATATATATATATATATATATATATATATATATATATATATATATATATATATATATATATATATATATATATATATATATATATATATATATATATATATATATATATATATATATATATATATATATATATATATATATATATACATATGTACATGTATGTATGAGAGTGTGTACATGTGTATACAACATTAATAATTTTGTAACTAGCGTCAAAAATTGTTATTTGCTTAGCTAAACGAACTAGAGGGTTCAGTTCCTGAACCGATTATGTGCCTCTGTAATCCTTTACACCACCGCCCAAGGGATGGGTATGAGGTGCATAATAAAGAAAGAAATTGCTTCGGAGACAAGTACGTCATTATTTGATTGTAAACTATTTAATGCTAGTAGTGAAGAAATGGAGTCTGAAAAAATATAGCTGTCTACTACAGTGTTTTCAATCATTTTAAGGGCCACCAACATTGCTATCAGTTCAACTTGCAAGGCGGATGCAACAATTACACCACATCCCTTGACCAGTGTAGTGTAATCCACACTACACTTACATATATACAACCCCTCCCAGGAAATCCTCATTTGCAAGGTCACAGCTTGCATACAAACAGCGGCACTCTAAGCAGACTAAAATAAATAAAAAATCCATATTGTACATATGAAAGAATATATTGGTACTTTCCACCAAATAGTAAGTACCATCATAAATCATGAGAGGCAGTATGCCAGTGTCGTAGAAGGTTGCTAGTATTATTCCAATTTTCAAGAAAGGAGATAAATCACTTGCGTCAAACTATTAGCCAATTAGCTTAACGTATAATGCGTGAAAGTTGGTTGAATCGATAATTGCAAATACTGCATCCTGGGTGGGGTCAGTAATTCCTCCTAG
This sequence comes from Procambarus virginalis, assembly GCA_020271785.1. Taxonomy (NCBI): domain Eukaryota; kingdom Metazoa; phylum Arthropoda; class Malacostraca; order Decapoda; family Cambaridae; genus Procambarus; species Procambarus virginalis. Next base: position 2,868 of record WNGS01127788.1, on the reverse strand, counting down.
GGGACGAGGGGGTGACCTTGATAAAAGCCCAACGTGTACTCACATAGTTGAGCTCTGGCTCTGTTGTCCCGCCTCTCAACTGTCAATCAACTGGTGTACAGATTCCTGAGCCTACTGGGCTCTGTCATATCTACATTTGAAACTGTATGGAGTCAGCCTCCACTACATCACTGCCTAATGCATTCCATCTGTTAACTACTCTGACACTGAAAAAGTTCTTTCTAACGTCCCTGTGGCTCATCTGGGTACTCAGTTTCCACCTGTGTCCCCTTGTTCGCGTACCACCCGTGTTAAACAGTTTATCTTTATCTACCCTGTCAATTCCTCAGAGAATTTTGTAGGTAGTAATCATGTCTCCCCTAACTCTTCTGTCTTCTAGTGTCGTGAGATGCATTTCCCGCAGTCTTTCCTCGTAACTCATGCCTCTTAGTTCTGGGACTAGCCTAGTGGCATATCTTTGAATTTTTTCAAGCTTCGCCTTGTGCTTGACAAGGTACGGGCTCCATGATGGGGCCGCATACTCCAGGATTGGTCTTACATATGTGTTATACAAAGTTCTGAATGATTCTTTACACAGGTTCCTGAAGGCAGTTCTGATGTTAGCCAGCCTCGCATACGCCGCAGATGTTATTCTTTTGATGTGGGCTTCAGGAGACAGGTTTGGTTATAGCTCTATCTGATTAGCTCTGATTACCCTTATCTCTATTACCCCTAGCTCTGATTCCCATGTTACATCCGTTAGGAATTTCCTTATCTCCTCGCAATTTCCCTTACGAAATGCTAGCCATTTGCTTTCAGTTCCCTTTCTCGAGTACTTTAACCCTTCTTAGACCAGATACTCAAACGTCAGAACACTGTGATCGCTCATTCCTACTGAGGCCTCGAAGTCAATTTTCCTTATGTCGGAGTCGTTCAGAGTGAAGACTAGGGTCGAGTCTCGCTGGTTCATCGTTCCCCTCATCCTAGTGGGTTCCCTGACGTGTTGGCTTAAAAAGTTTCTTGTCGCCACCTCCACTAGTTTGGCTCTCCATGTATCCTCTGTATGTATAACTACACTCCGGCTTCCTGTCTTCCCGATACAATGAATTTAAAACTAAATTAAATTTCAGGAGAATGGGTTCCTTGCAAAGACATTACCCGGGATGAAGTATTAATGACATAAAAACATAAGAATATTATGGACATATGAATGAAAGTAACTGAAGAAGGCTTATTGGCCCTTACGAGGCAGCTTCAATTTATATCCACCCAATCTCATTCATATATATGTCTATTCTATGCTTGAAACTATAAAGAGATCCAACTTCTATTATGTTACGCGGTAATTGGTTCCACAAATCAACAACCCTGTTACCGAACCAATATTCACCCAGGCCTTTCCTAATTCTAAACTTATACAATTTACACTTATTGAAAATTTGACAAATATAAGTAGGCACATTAAAGCACATTGAAAGCTTTGATTAATAGCATTGATAGCTTGATTGATAATATGACAAAGATTATTAGGCATATTAAGTTCGAGAAATTTAGTCAGTTTAGTTTAATTTAGAGATTTAGTTAGAGAAATTGCAAAGTCGTTCCTACATATGAATAGAGTGAATGACCAGTGACGTGGGTCAGATGTGTGTGAAGACAAGGGAGTTGGTCAAGGGATTTACAGAGGTCATAATCCTAGAGGTATGATATAACTCCAGGCAGGCAGTTGACCGCTGACAGGTTGACAGCTTATACATATATGTGACGGTAACGAGTTGGAAATGGTGGTCGGCAGTCTTCCAACTAGCAGGTGTCAGTGCTGGGCCACATATAATATATAAAAAAAAGAAAAGGGAAAAAAAAGAGAAAAAAAAGAAAGACTGCGTGATTGGTAATCTGTGGTAAGGTCGGAAATACGAAAGACAATAATAAAAACTGGATTTTAATAACAATAAAAAAACACAAATTGAAACAAATGCAAAATCTTGGCTTAATGGTAACAAATGTCAAGTGGAAAAAAATACATAAACATGAAAATAGATTACGTTAATGGGGAGGAGAATTGCCATACAAAAGTAAATAAATATGAATTCTGGAATATATGTACTAACTATAAACCTCTATTTGACCACACAAGGTGAGTCACTTAGGAGTTCATAGCTTGCGAGCACACAATATTCTGGCTGGCAGAAACGCAAGGGACTCCAACAATAACTGGCGAGGTCTTGTGATTGGCGAGGAGCCGGAGTGGAGTGTTGGTTGGCGGCCAATGAGGAAGCTGGATGGCCGCAAGTCGCTAGTTAGGCAGTTGAAGGGTTCGGCGCATCGACCAGGTGCAGCAGGTGCTGGAGTGGGGGGGGGAGGGAGTTGTTGGTACGTGTGGCTATCTTATAATACGTTTAGACACTACAAAACGTATCTTGTATATTGATGAGGACAGGAGTGAGTCGTAGAAATAGCAGGCTAAATCTCTGATAAGAGATTATCGTCACAATATATATATATATATATATATATATATATATAATATATATATATATATATATATATATAATATATATATATATATATATATATATATATATATATATTGTGTTCCTCACTGTTGCCCAAAAAATGAGTGATTTGATAAAGCTATGCCCAAGATTACCATCCAAGTGCCGGCGGGGAAGTGGTTCAAATAGCTTCGGCTATCACTTCCTTATGTCCGGTCATGATGGTCAAGCAGATTAAGGTGTCCTGTACATACCAGTTGCGTTGCTCCTGGGAGTATGGGTTCGAGTCACTTCTGGGGTGTGAGTTTTCAGTTGCATATAGTCCTGGGGACCATTCAGGCTTGTATTGTTTATATATATATATATATATATATTATATATATATATATATATA
>WNGS01127785.1:106101-116101 GCA_020271785.1 Procambarus virginalis | reverse complement strand
TTCAAAAAACTGGTAGCACTTTTACCCCAGGCGCCGAGTGTCTCAGAAGCAATGGGGACAAAATTGTAGTGGTGATCCAGTTCTCTGTACTTACGGGATTTGGCTGCTTCCCTGTGGGTGGCAGCGCCACCTGGTTGTGCAACACTGAGGTCAATGTAGGTGTTAGCCAGGGTTGATACGCATGTGTAGTCCTATACCAACTGCTTGCCATTCTTCCAGGGGTTCACTGTGATACCATCCGGGCAACCAATAAGAGCATCAGAGTTACAGGGCTTTAGGTAACGGGGCTCTCTTTCAGCTGGGCATCCAGCTGTGGTGAGGCTCCTCTTGATGATGTTGTTAACTTCACTCGAGTGCCAGCCCCCTGTGCTTTGGCGGAGTAGGCCATGTTGGGTATATATATATATATATATATATATATATATATATATATATATATATATATATATATATATATATATATAAATATATACCAGGAACGCCTCGACAGCAGAGGCTCTTCAAGACAAACACCCACGCAGAGCCCCCGATAGCAGCAGGGATCCCCAGGAAAACAATGCTGGCATAGAACCCTTGACTGTTGGAGAATCTGAGGTGTACAAAGCAGCCATGTCTTTCCCAACAGGTTCAGCAGGAGGCTTTACAGGTCTAAGACCCCAGCACATCAAACAAATGCTGAACCCGGTGCTTGGAGATGCTGCAAAGGACCTTCTAGTGGAACTTACCAGATTCTCCAACATGTGTTTGGCTGGCGGCATCCCTGAGGATATCAGGCCTGTCTTTTATGGAGCAGCACTCTGTGCTCTAAAGAAGAAGGATAGGGGTATCAGGCCTATTGCCGTTGGCAACACCCTCCGACGCCTCGTAGCTAAGGCTGCAGTGAGATCTATCAGCCAGGAAGCAGCCACCTTGCTGAAACCTCATCAGCTCGGGTTTGGGATTCCCCTAGGTTGTGAAGCTGCAGCACATGCAGCTCAGGCTTACATTGCTGATCTCCCGGACCAGAAGGGACTAGTAAAGCTTGACTTCAAAAATGCTTTCAATCAAGTCAGACGAGACGCTGTCCTCAGGGCTGTACACAACCATTTCCGTCCCTTTACCCGTTCATCCGATCGTGCTACAGTGGGGACTTTAAACTTTAAGTAGTAGTAGTTATAAAATTCTTGTTGTAATTTAATGTTTTTTGAATTAGCTTTTATCTATGTGACAGTTAATAAGTTTTATTTGTATTGATCACTTTAAGTAAGCTTAAGTGTTTTGTTTTTTAATAATTTTCCTTTCTTTGATAGGCAGTTATATTCAGTATGAGTTTTTTGTTTACCAATTATTTGATTGTGATTTCTATTTTTTCTTTTAGATCTGATGATGAATACAAGAAGTATTCGAAACGTTATGCATTTTAAAGTAAAGAATCTGAAACAAGATGTTTAGTATATCCCTGGTTTTCCTATTTATCTTAAATATATATATATATATATATATATATATATATATATATATATATATATATATATATATATATATATATATATAATGTTTTCCAAGTAGTTGATGTGAAGGAGTTAACACTAATGCTGCTTCATCAACTCTTGCATCAGTTAAAAAAATGTTGTCCTGTAAAAACAAGAATTTTTGCACCCTGAAGCGCTGGTTGCATTAACATTAGGACAGGAATTTGAAATTATGCAAAATAAGCTTAAAAATGCTGAATGACGTTTAAAGCCAACCACTCCAGGAACGGTAACTTGCCGAGCATCGTGACAAAACTGGGTTACGATATGTGAATTTCTCTTCATACAGAAAACTGATGGTTATCCAGAGGAAATATGTTGTCAAATGTTCGTAAACTGAAAGACAAAATCATTTTTTATCTCTGAAGTGAAGGACGAATCTTGTAAAATACTGGTTGATTATCCTGGTGATAGAAGTTATCTGAATATATATTTTGGGATAGACTAGTGTTCTTAATCATGATTCTTAGCATATTACATTGAACACCTCCCCCACAAGGTGTGGAGGAGGTGTGATACCTGTTGTTAAACGATTTAGCGGGTCATAATCCGGGAAAAGTTAGAATCAAGTACTTTCCCGAAAAGCTATGCGTGCAAGAATGTAGGACATATATAAATATTTATTTATATTTATAAATAAATAAATAAGAGAGGCTCCGGAAATTGTTGTTGTTGTTGATCTTCGGCCGAGGAAGACCCATGGGCCGGAAGCGCCCGACTCCCCACCCCCGGGAGAGGTGGGAGGCGGAGCGAGGTCCACAACAGCCTCTTCAAGCGGCGGGAGCGTCCGGTGACACGACAAGTAAGGTGAAGAATCTCCTGTCTGAAGTTGTCGTTCCTCGCCCCTGCCCCGTCTGGGGGAGCCCCCGTCTGGGAGAGTCCCGTCTGGGAGAGTCCCGTCTGGGAGAGTCCCGTCTGGGAGAGTCCCGTCTGGGAGAGCCCCGTCAAGGAGAGTCCCGTCAAGGAGAGTCCCGTCTGGGAGAGTCCCGTCAAGGAGAGTCCCGTCTGGGAGAGTCCCGGCTGGGAGAGCCCCGGCTGGGAGAGTCCCGTCTGGGAGAGCCCCGTCTGGGAGAGTCCCGTCTGGGAGAGTCCCGGCTGGGAGAGTCCCGGCTGGGAGAGTCCCGGCTGGGAGAGACCCGTCTGGGAGAGTCCCAGCTGGGAGAGTCCCAGCTGGGAGAGTCCCGTCAGGGAGAGTCCCGTCAGGGAGAGTCCCGTCAGGGAGAGTCCCATCTGGGAGAGTCCCATCTGGGAGAGTCCCGTCAGGGAGAGTCCCGTCTGGGAGAGTCCCGTCTGGGAGAGCCCCGTCTGGGAGAGTCCCGTCTGGGAGAGTCCCGGCTGGAAGAGTCCCGGCTGGAAGAGTCCCGTCAGGGAGAGTCCCGTCAGGGAGAGTCCCGTCTGGGAGAGTCCCGTCAGGGAGAGTCCCGTCTGGGAGAGTCGCGTCAGGGAGAGTCCCGTCAGGGAGAGTCCCGTCTGGGAGAGCCCCGTCTGGGAGAGTCCCGGCTGGAAGAGTCCCGGCTGGAAGAGTCCCGTCAGGGAGAGTCCCGTCAGGGTGAGTCCCGTCAGGGAGAGTCCCGTCTGGGAGAGTCCCGTCAGGGAGAGTCCCGTCTGGGAGAGCCCCGTCTGGGAGAGTCCCGTCTGGGAGAGTCCCGTCTGGGAGAGTCCCGTCAGGGAGAGTCCCGTCAGGGAGAGTCCCGTCAGGGAGAGTCCCGTCAGGGAGAGTCCCGTCAGGGAGAGTCCCGTCTGGGAGAACCCCGTCTGGGAGAGTCCCGTCTGGGAGAGTCCCGTCAGGGAGAGTCCCGTCTGGGAGAGTCCCGTCAGGGAGAGTCCCGTCTGGGAGAGTCCCGTCAGGGAGAGTCCCGTCTGGGAGAGTCCCGTCAGGGAGAATCCCGTCAGGGAGAGTCCCGTCTGGGAGAGCCCCGTCTGGGAGAGTCCCGGCTGGAAGAGTCCCGGCTGGAAGAGTCCCGTCAGGGAGAGTCCCGTCCGTCTGGAAGAGTCCCGTCTGGGAGAGTCCCGTCTGGGAGAGTCCCGTCTGGGAGAGCCCCGTCTGGGAGAGTCCCGTCTGGGAGAGTCCCGTCTGGGAGAGCCATGTCTGGGAAAGACCCGTCTGGGAGAGTCCCGTCTGGGAGAGCCCCGTCAAGGAGAGTCCCGTCTGGGAGAGTCCCGTCTGGGAGAGTCCCGTCAAGGAGAGTCCCGTCAGGGAGAGTCCCGTCTGGGAGAGTCCCGGCTGGGAGAGCCCCGTCTGGGAGAGTCCCGACTGGGAGAGCCCCGTCTGGGAGAGTCCCGTCTGGGAGAGTCCCGTCAGGGAGAGTCCCGTCTGGGAGAGTCCCGTCTGGGAGAGTCCCGTCTGGGAGAGTCCCGTCTGGGAGAGCCCCGTCTGGGAGAGTCCCGTCTGGGAGAGTCCCGTCTGGGAGAGCCATGTCTGGGAAAGACCCGTCTGGGAGAGTCCCGTCTGGGAGAGCCCCGTCTGGGAGAGTCCCGTCAAGGAGAGTCCCGTCTGGGAGAGTCCCGTCTGGGAGAGTCCCGTCAAGGAGAGTCCCGTCAGGGAGAGTCCCGTCAGGGAGAGTCCCGTCTGGGAGAGTCCCGGCTGGGAGAGCCCCGTCTGGGAGAGTCCCGTCTGGGAGAGCCCCGTCTGGGAGAGTCCCGTCTGGGAGAGCCCCGTCTGGGAGAGCCCCGTCTGGGAGAGTCCCGTCTGGGAGAGCCCCGTCTGGGAGAGTCCCGTCTGGGAGAGTCCCGTCTGGGAGAGTCCCGGCTGGGAGAGCCCCGTCTGGGAGAGTCCCGTCTGGGTGAGCCCCGTCTGGGTGAGCCCCGTCTGGGAGAGTCCTGTCTGGGAGAGCCCCGTCTGGGAGAGCTCTGTCTGGGGGAGCCCCGTCTGGGAGAGCCCCGTCAGGGAGAGCCCCGTCTGGGAGAGCCCCGTATGGGAGAACCCCGTTTCAGAGAGCTCGTCTACGAGAGCCTCGTCTGGGAGAGCCCCGTTGGGAGAGTACCGTCTGGGAGAGCTCTGTCTGGGAGAGCCCCGTCTGGGAGAGTACCGTCTGGGAGAGTCCCGTCTGGGAGAGTTCCTTCTCGGAGAGTCCCGTCTGGGAGAGTCCTGTCTGGGAGAGTCATGTCTGGGAGAGCTCCGTCTGGGAGAGTTCCTTCTCGGAGAGTCCCGTCTGGGAGAGTCCTGTCTGGGAGTCATGTCTGGGAGAGTCATGTCTGGGAGAGTCCTGTCTGGGAGAGCTCCGTCTGGGAGAGACCCGTCTGGGAGAGTACCGTCTGGGAGAGTACCGTCTGGGAGAGCTCCGTCTGGGAGAGACCCGTCTGGGAGAGCCCCGTCTGGGAGAGTACCGTCAAGGAGAGCCCCGTCTGGGAGAGTCCCGTCTGGGAGAGCCCGTCTGGGAGAGCCCCGTCTGGGAGTCATATCTGGGAGAGTCCCGTCTGGGAGAGCCCCGTCTGGGAGAGCCCGTCTGGGAGAGCCCGTCTGGGAGTCATGTCTGGGAGAGTCCCGTCTGGGAGAGCCCCGTCTGGGAGAGTCCCGTTTGGGAGAGCCCCGTCTGGGAGAGTCCCGTTTGGGAGAGCCCCGTTTGGGAAAGCCCCAAATACTGAGAGCCAATAGAGAGCAAGCTAGAGGTTCACGAATGCTGCCAAGAACAAAACTTGATCATTGCTAATTTGTAATCATTTTGTCGTCTCAAAGGAGAAAATTCCGGATTTATTTCCAAATATTTTCACTGATTGTTTTGAGCAGGAGAAATTTTCCTTTGTGCGTTCATCACTGTACGGATTAACCTAAATGACGAAGTGAACCGGATACGTTCACAACCCCTGCACACTGAAGCTCATGGAAGTGCTACTTGACACATTCACGGTAATAAATAACGAGAATTCGTAAATAGCTTAAATGACTTTGTAATCCTTCTTTACCCTCTTACTTGTGCCAGCTTCAGATCTCCGTTCATATGTACAATTTTCATTGGTTACTTGGAGTTCTCATCTCTTACAGACATAAAATTATATTTCACACAGCACACAGCTAATAAAAGTTTTTAGCACAGAAACTTAGTACAATAAAGTTGAACAGATGCTCAGTTTGAAGTTAAAATTTATATGTTGAAAATACTTTTAAAATAATTAATAAAAAATAAGAGTTTTTAAATGTTTTCAGTTGATTAAATTATTTGTTACACAAATATTATATCGTTATTTACTCTGTCATTCACGTCTTAAACAAATACTTTCATAATAATTATCCCTTCCAATTACTCTCCTGTGAACTACTTTTTATCAATATTTACTTAATTACTTGCAAATACTCCATAATATTCCCTCTATTATTGTTAGTTATACTGTCTTTAGCTTAGTCTCTAATAACGTCCATCTTTATTATCATAATAATACATAACTCTGTCACCCACTAAGTGAAAGTGAGGTTTTTAATAAAACACTCGAAACAGAAATTCTTCCAGAATTATAGAGAAAGGCAAATGTATTTCCCATATTGAGTGTGACGGACAGCATGTACTAAATTACAGACCATTGTGACTGACGGGTGTTACTTGTACGGTGCTAGATACTGACGGGTGTTCCTTGTACGGTGCTAGAGACTGGCGGGTGTTCCTTGTACGGTGCTAGAGACTGACGGGTGTTTCTTGTACGGTGCTAGAGACTGACGGGTGTTCCGTGTACGGTGCTAGAGACAGTAATCAGGACGAGAATAGTGGAGCAGCTGGAGAGGATGAACATTGTAACAGAATGGCAGCTTGGAAATGGATAACTTTATGGTTACTTTGACTGATCGACTTTACAAAATATATTTTAGTAAAGGAGATTCGTTTAACCGTAAAATAATTTTTTTATGAAGCAAAATTAACTAATTTCGTAAATTCCTAAACAGCACAGACTTCGTGATGTTCAGACTAGGAATAATGACTCCTCGGACCCCTGACCACAATGTCAAGAAATCAGGATTATCAAACATTTTTCTGAAACCTCGACATTCCTTGAAGAGTCCCTGGGGAGTCCCTGGAGAGTCCCTGGAGAGTCCCTGGAGAGTCCCTGGGTAGTCCCTGGAGAGTTTCAGGGTAGCATAACCACAACGACATCTAATGATGGACGCCTCGTGAGGCGCTCTGGCAGATATATTACTGCAAGTTCCTAAAATATTGTTCCGAACATTCTAAACAGCACCTTGAGAAAGCCTGAAGGTCACACCCGATTTTTCTTTATTAATAGACTAAAAAATATTGGGATCTTTCCTTTACTTTCACTCAAGCACTACGACATTCTATAAGGTTCTCCCCAAAATTTACTCTTAAATTTCGTGACAATTTTTTTATTAATACATTTAGGTACATGTGCATTCGTGCAGCTATCCTAGACTATATGAAGGGGAGTACAGTGTGTCAAAAATCTAGCTACGTGATGCTAAAATCCCCGTCACACGGGATGGTTAGTAACTCTGCGGTGTAATTCAGCCACATTTTACTACCTCGCCAATTAGACACATGATTTTATTATAAATACCAGATGGCAATATTTTGTTGTTGTATCAAATTAAATTTAATTCTCTCTCTCTCTCTCTCTCTCTCCTCTCTCTCTCTCTCTCTCTCTCCTCTCTCTCTCTCTCTCTCTCTCTCTCTCTCTCTCTCTCTCTCTCTCTCTCTCTCTCTCTCTCTCTCTCTCTCTCTCTCTCTCTCTCTCTCTCTCTCTCTCTCTCTCTCTCTCCCCCTCCCCCCCCACTAGCACCGCATCACTCACAACAATGTCCCCGACAGCTCACCCTGACATTTGAATCTCACAGGAATTTTATCTTTCCAAACTTTATATGAGAGTTTTGTAACTTTTCGTCAGTAGCGTTGTTGTAGTTGAGGGGGTGGTGTGTGTAGGCTAGACCCCTGGGTCTTGGAGTGTGTAGCTAGACACCCTGGTGTCTTGGTGTGTGTAGGCTAGACACCCTGGTGTCTTGGAGTGTGTAGGCTAGACACCCTGGTGTCTTGGTGTGTGTAGGCTAGCACCTGGTGTCTTGGAGTGTGTAGGCTAGACACCCTGGTGTCTTGGTGTGTGTAGGCTAGACACCCTGGTGTCTTGGTGTGTGTAGGCTAGACACCCTGGTGTCTTGGGGGGTGTAGGCTAGACACCCTGGTGTCTTGGTGTGTAGGCTAGACACCCTGGTGTCTTGGAGGGGTGTAGGCTAGACACCCTGGTGTCTTGGAGGGTGTAGGCTAGACACCCTGGTGTCTTGGTGTGTGTAGGCTAGACACCCTGGTGTCTTGGAGTGTGTAGGCTAGACACCCTGGTGTCTTGGAGTGTGAAGGCTAGACACCCTGGTGTCTTGGGGGGTGTAGGCTAGACAACCTGGTGTCTTGGAGGGTATAGGATAGACAACCTGGTGCCTTGGAGGGTGTAGGCTAGACAACCTAGTGTCTTGGAGGGTACAGGACAAACAACCTGGTGTCTTGGAGGGTGTAGGCTAGACAACCTGGTGTCTTGGAGTGTGTAGGCTAGACACCCTGTGTCTTGGAGTGTGTAGGCTAGACACCCTGGTGTCTTGGAGTGGTGTTACGGTGTTGATGTTAATCTACTGGTAATTGTTATATCGGTCTCTTATTAGGACACTGAGCGATGGTTTTATTTATCCTGAAATGTTATAAAGTTAGTCGAATGAGAGCGGAATTATAAATAATCATTATCATATTAATGCAGAATAAACCACGTTTGAAAGCGGGAAGTTTTCCTAAAATGTTTTGTTCCCAACTGTAACGTCATCGTTAATAGGTGATTATGTGAGTGTTGGTGGTTGTGTGAGTGTTGGTGGTTGTGTGAGTGTTGGTGGTTGTGTGAGTGTTGGTGGTTGTGTGAGTGTTGGGGTTGTGTGAGTGTTGGTGTTGTGTGAGTGTTGGTGGTTGTGTGAGTGTTGGTGGTTGTGTGGGGGTTGGTGGTTGTGTGATGGTTGTGGTTGTGTGATGGTTGGTGTTGTGTGAGTGTTGGTGGTTGTGTGAGGTGGTTGGTAGGTTGGTGGTTGTAGTGTTGTGTGGGGGTGGTGGTTGTGTGATGGTTGGTGGTTGTGTGAGTGTTGGTGGTTGTGTGAGTGTTGGTGGTTGTGTTGAGTGTGTTGTGTGAGTGTTGGTGGTGATTGGGTTGGTGGTTGTGTGAGGTTGGTGGTTGTGTGATGGTTGGTGGTTGTGTGATGGTTGGTGGTTGTGTGAGTGTTGGTGGTTGTGTGAGTGTTGGTGGTTGTGTGAGTTGGTGGTTGAGGTTGGTGGTTGTGTGAGTGTTGGTGGTTGTGTGAGTGTTGGTGGTTGTGTGATGGTTGGTGGTTGTGTGAGGTGTTTGGGTTGTTGTGGGTTGGTGGTTGTGTGAGTGTTGGTGGTTGTGTGAGGTTGGTGGTTGTGTGAGTGTTGGTGGTTGTGTGGGGGTTGGTGGTTGTGTGATGGGGTTGTTGGGTTGGGTTGTGTGAGTGTTGGTGGTTGTGTGATGGTTGGTGGTTGTGTGAGTGTTGGTGGTTGTGTGAGGGTGTGGTGAGGTTGGTTGGTTTGTGAGGTGAGTTGTTTGGGTTGGTGGTTGTGTGAGTGTTGGTGGTTGTGTGGTGGGGTGTGTGAGGGTTGGTGATGTGTGAGGGTGGTGGTGATGGGTTGTGGTGTGATGTGTGTGGTGGGGTTGGTGGTTGTGTGAGTGGGTTGGTGGTTGTGTGATGGTTGGTGGTTGTGTGAGTGGTGGTGGTGATGTGGTGGGGTGTGGTGGTTGTGTGAGGGTTGGTGGTTGTGTGAGGTGGTGGTTGGTGGGTTGTGTGTGATGTTGGTGGTTGTGTGAGTGTTGGTGGTTGTGTGAGGTGTGTTGTGAGTTGGTGGTTGTGTGAGGGTTGGTGGTTGTGATGATGTTTGTGAGTGTAGGTGGTTGTGTGAGGGTTGGTGGTTGTGTGAGGTTGGTGGTTGTGTGAGGGTTGGTGGTTGTGTGAGTGGTTGGTGGTTGTGTGAGTGTTGGTGGTTGTGTGAGTGTTGGTGGTTGTGTGAGTGGTTGGTGGTTGTGTGATTTGGTGTTAGGGTGGTGTTTGTGTGAGGGTTGGTGGTTGTGTGAGGGTTGGTGGTTGTGTGAGGGTTGGTGGTTGTGTGGGAGGTTGGTGGTTGTGTGAGGGTTGGTGGTTGTGTGAGGGTTGGTGGTTGTGTGAGGTTGGTGGTTGTGTGAGGGGGTTGTGGATTTGGTGGTTGTGTGAGTGGTTGTGTAGGTTGGTGGTTGTGTGAGGTGTTTTTGAGGGGTGTGGATTGGTGGATTGTGTGAAGGTTGGTGGTTGTGTGAGTTGTTGTGGTTGGTGGTTGTGTGAGGGTTGGATGGTTGTGTGAGATGTGGTAGGGTTGGTGGTTGTGTGAGTGGTGTGTTGGTGGTTGTGTGAGGGTTGGTGGTTGTGTGAGGTGGGTGGGGTTGGTGTGTGGATGGGTGTGTGAGGGTTGGTGGTTGTGTGAGGGTTGGTGGTTGTGTGAGGTTGGTGGTTGTGTGAGTGTTGGTGGTTGGTTGTT
>WNGS01127785.1:47313-96593 GCA_020271785.1 Procambarus virginalis | reverse complement strand
CTGTGTTATGTGTGTGTGTGTGTGTGTGTGTGTACTCACCTATTTGTACTCACCTATTTGTGCTTGCGGGGGTTGAGCTTTGGCTCTTTGGTCCCGCTCCTCAACTGTCAATCAACTGGTGTACAGATTCCCGAGCCTACTGGGCTCTATCATATCTACCCTTGAAACTGTGTATGGAGTCAGCCTCCACCACATCACTGCCTAATGCATTCCATCCGTTAACTACTCTGACACTGAAAAAGTTTCTTCTAACGTCTCTGTGGCTCATGTGGGTACTCAGTTTCCACCTGTGTCCCCTTGTTCGCGTCCCCCCAGTGTTGAATAGTTTGTCCTTGTCTACCCGGTCGATTCCTCTGAGGATTTTGTAGGTTGTGATCATATCTTCCCTTACTCTTCTGTCTTCCAGTGTCGTAAGGTGCATTTCCCGCAGCCTTTCCTCGTAACTCATGCCTCTTAGTTCTGGGACTAGTCTAGTGGCATACCTTTGGACTTTTTCCAGCTTCGTCTTGTGCTTGACAAGGTACGGGCTCCAGGATTGCAGGTATGCATACTCCAGGATTGGTCTTACATATGTGGTGTACAAGATTCTAAATGATTCCTTACACAGGTTCCTGAACGCTGTTCTGATGTTAGCCAGCCTCGCATATGCCGCAGATGTTATCCTTTTTATGTGGGCTTCAGGAGACAGGTTTGGTGTGATATCAACTCCTAGATCTTTCTCTATGTCCGTTTCATTAAGTACTTCATCTCCTATTCTGTATCCTGTGTCTGGCCTCCTGTTTCCACTGCCTAGTTTCATTACTTTGCATTTACTCGCGTTGAACTTCAACAGCCATTTGTTGGACCATTCACTCAGTCTGTCTAGGTCGTCTTGTAGCCTCCTACTATCGTCCTCGGTTTCAATCCTCCTCATAATTTTTTGCATCATCGGCAAACATTGAGAGAAACGATTCTATACCCTCTGGGAGATCATTTACATTTATCAGAAACAGTATAGGTCCAAGGACTGACCCCTGCGGGACTCCACTCGTAACGTCTCGCCAATCTGAGACCTCACCCCTCACACTGACTCTTTGTCTCCTGTTGCTTAGGTACTCCTGTATCCAACGGAGTACCTTCCCTTTCACTCCAGCCTGCATCTCCAGCTTTTTCACTAGCCTCTTGTGTGGCACTGTATCAAAGGCTTTCTGACAATCCAAAAATATGCAGTCTGCCCACCCTTCTCTTTCTTGCCTTATTTATGTTGCCTGGTCGTAGAATTCAAGTAACCCTGTGAGGCAGGACCTGCCGTCCCTGAATCCATGTTGGTGCTGTGTTACAAAGTTCTTTCGCTCCAGGTGCTCCACTAGCTTTCTTCGCACAATCTTCTCCATCAGCTTGCATGGTATGCAGGTTAGGGACACTGGCCTGTAATTCAGTGCCTCCTGTCTATCCCCTTTCTTGTATATCGGGACTACATTAGCTGCTTTCCAAATTTCTGGCAGTTCCCCTGTTGCCAGAGATTTGTTATACACTATGGAGAGTGGTAGGCACAGTTCTTCTGCTCCTTCCTTAAGTATCCAAGGGGAGATTCCATCTGGGCCTATAGCCTTTGTCACATCCAACTCTAGTAAACACTTTTTTACTTCCCCGCTGGTAATCTCAAACTCTTCCAGTGGTTTCTGGTTAGCTATCCCCTCTCTTAACTCTGGGATTTCTCCTTGCTCTAAGGTGAAGACCTCTTGGAATTTCTTATTCAGTTCCTCACATACTTCTTTGACGTTTGTAGTGAATCCTTCTGCCCCTATCCTTAATTTCATAACATAATTTCATTTCATAATGTGTGTGTGTGTGTGTGTGTGTGTGTGTGGTGTGTGTGTGTGTGTGTGTGTGTGTGTGTGTGTGTGTGTGTGTGTGTGTGTGTGTGTGTGTGTGTGTGTGTGTGTGTGTGTGTGTGTACTCACATATTTGTGCTCATCTATTTGTGCTTGCGGGGGTTGAGCTTTTGTTCTATGGTCCCGCCTCTCAACCGTCAATCAACTGGTGTATGCACGCACGCACACGCATGCGTGCGTGTGCGCTCGTAGACAGGAACTTGTACTCGCCTTGTTGAGTTTGCAAGGTCATCTACGGCTCTAAAGCGCCTCCTTTTGACCATCATTTGTTCAATCCAGTGACTCTTCCACTCCTTTTGCTAATAATATTTACATTTAAAAATACTGTGTATCGAACTGGCTTCGATAATTTCGAAATCTTGTCCAATAACTTACTTCAGACTCTTAAAACGAAAACATTCTTTCTGACATCCATGTAACTCCAATTATGTCAACTGGCTCTACCTCTCCTTAATTTGAACATTACTTCTACCAGTATATGTAATTTGTTTATCCCTTAGTATCTTGTACATCGTTATCATATCTACTCTGTTCTCTATATGGGCCTCTGCCAGTCTAGGAGTGGGATTCGGGGGGTTAATGGGGTGATGGCTGGTTGGGCGTAGGCTGTGGCTATAGGCTGTGGAGCTGGAATTAATTAGGCAGAGAAAGGACAGTTATGGAGGAGTATGGGAGAGGGGAAGGGAGTGAGGGAAGACGGCTACTGCTTACTGGTGTCACTATGTCTTCCTGGTTACTGGTGTAACACTATGTCTTCCTGGTTACTGGTGTAACACTGTGTCTTCCTGGTTACTGGTGTAACACTGTGTCTTCCTAGTTACTGGTGTAACACTATGTCTTCCTGGTTACTGGTGTAACACTGTGTCTTCCTGGTTACTGGTGTAACACTATGTCTTCCTGGTTACTGGTGTAACACTGTGTCTTCCTAGTTACTGGTGTAACACTGTGTCTTCCTGGTTACTGGTGTCACACTGTGTCTTCCTGGTTACTGGTGTAACACTATGTCTTCCTGGTTACTGGTGTCACACTATGTCTTCCTGGTTACTGGTGTAACACTGTGTCTTCCTGGTTACTGGTGTAACACTATGTCTTCCTGATTACTGGTGTAACACTATGTCTTCCTGGTTACTGGTGTAACACTATGTCTTCCTGGTTACTGGTGTAACACTGTGTCTTCCTGGTTACTGGTGTCACACTGTGTCTTCCTGGTTACTGGTGTCACACTATGTCTTCCTGGTTACTGGTGTAACACTATGTCTTCCTGGTTACTGGTGTAACACTATGTCTTCCTGGTTACTGATGTAACACTATGTCTTCCTGGTTACTGGTGTAACACTATGTCTTCCTGGTTACTGGTGTCACACTATGTCTTCCTGGTTACTGGTGTAACACTGTCTTCCTGGTTACTGATGTAACACTATGTCTTCCTGGTTACTGGTGTAACACTATGTCTTCCTGGTTACTGGTGTCACACTATGTCTTCCTGGTTACTGGTGTAACACTATGTCTTCCTGGTTACTGGTGTAACACTGTGTCTTCCTGGTTACTGGTGTAACACTATGTCTTCCTGGTTACTGGTGTAACACTATGTCTTCCTGGTTACTGGTGTAACACTATGTCTTCCTGGTTACTGGTGTAACACTATGTCTTCCTAGTTACTGGTGTAACACTATGTCTTCCTGGTTACTGGTGTAACACTATGTCTTCCTGGTTACTGGTGTAACACTGTGTCTTCCTGGTTACTGGTGTAACACTATGTCTTCCTGGTTACTGGTGTAACACTATGTCTTCCTGGTTACTGGTGTAACACTGTGTCTTCCTGGTTACTGGTGTAACACTGTGTCTTCCTGGTTACTGGTGTCACACTGTGTCTTCCTGGTTACTGGTGTAACACTATGTCTTCCTGGTTACTGGTGTCACACTATGTCTTCCTGGTTACTGGTGTAACACTATGTCTTCCTGGTTACTGGTGTAACACTATGTCTTCCTGGTTACTGGTGTAACACTGTGTCTTCCTGGTTACTGGTGTCACACTATGTCTTCCTGGTTACTGGTGTAACACTATGTCTTCCTGGTTACTGGTGTAACACTATGTCTTCCTGGTTACTGGTGTAACACTATGTCTTCCTGGTTACTGGTGTAACACTATGTCTTCCTGGTTACTGGTGTAACACTATGTCTTCCTGGTTACTGGTGTAACACTATGTCTTCCTGGTTACTGGTGTAACACTATGTCTTCCTGGTTACTGGTGTAACACTATGTCTTCCTGGTTACTGGTGTAACACTATGTCTTCCTGGTTACTGATGTAACACATTGTCTTCCTGGTTACTGGTGTAACACTATGTCTTCCTGGTTACTGGTGTCACACTATGTCTTCCTGGTTACTGGTGTAACACTATGTCTTCCTGGTTACTGGTGTAACACTATGTCTTCCTGGTTACTGGTGTAACACTATGTCTTCCTGGTTACTGGTGTCACACTATGTCTTCCTGGTTACTGGTGTAACACTATGTCTTCCTGGTTACTGGTGTAACACTATGTCTTCCTGGTTACTGGTGTAACACTATGTCTTCCTGGTTACTGGTGTAACACTATGTCTTCCTGGTTACTGGTGTAACACTATGTCTTCCTGGTTACTGGTGTAACACTATGTCTTCCTGGTTACTGGTGTAACACTGTGTCTTCCTGGTTACTGGTGTAACACTGTGTCTTCCTGGTTACTGGTGTAACACTGTGTCTTCCTGGTTACTGGTGTAACACTATGTCTTCCTGGTTACTGGTGTAACACTGTGTCTTCCTGGTTACTGGTGTCACACTATGTCTTCCTGGTTACTGGTGTAACACTATGTCTTCCTGGTTACTGGTGTAACACTATGTCTTCCTGGTTACTGGTGTAACACTATGTCTTCCTGGTTACTGGTGTAACACTGTGTCTTCCTGGTTACTGGTGTAACACTATGTCTTCCTGGTTACTGGTGTAACACTGTGTCTTCCTGGTTACTGGTGTAACACTATGTCTTCCTGGTTACTGGTGTAACACTGTGTCTTCCTAGTTACTGGTGTAACACTGTGTCTTCCTGGTTACTGGTGTCACACTGTGTCTTCCTGGTTACTGGTGTAACACTATGTCTTCCTGGTTACTGGTGTCACACTATGTCTTCCTGGTTACTGGTGTAACACTGTGTCTTCCTGGTTACTGGTGTAACACTATGTCTTCCTGATTACTGGTGTCACACTATGTCTTCCTGGTTACTGGTGTAACACTATGTCTTCCTGGTTACTGGTGTAACACTATGTCTTCCTGGTTACTGGTGTAACACTATGTCTTCCTGGTTACTGGTGTAACACTATGTCTTCCTGGTTACTGGTGTAACACTATGTCTTCCTGGTTACTGGTGTAACACTATGTCTTCCTGGTTACTGGTGTAACACTATGTCTTCCTGGTTACTGGTGTAACACTATGTCTTCCTGGTTACTGGTGTCACACTATGTCTTCCTGGTTACTGGTGTAACACTATGTCTTCCTGGTTACTGGTGTAACACTATGTCTTCCTGGTTACTGGTGTAACACTGTGTCTTCCTGGTTACTGGTGTAACACTATGTCTTCCTGGTTACTGGTGTAACACTGTGTCTTCCTGGTTACTGGTGTAACACTATGTCTTCCGTTACTGGTGTCACACTATGTCTTCCTGGTTACTGGTGTAACACTATGTCTTCCTGGTTACTGGTGTAACACTATGTCTTCCTGGTTACTGGTGTAACACTATGTCTTCCTGGTTACTGGTGTAACACTATGTCTTCCTGGTTACTGGTGTAACACTATGTCTTCCTGGTTACTGGTGTAACACTGTGTCTTCCTGGTTACTGGTGTAACACTATGTCTTCCTGGTTACTGGTGTAACACTATGTCTTCCTGGTTACTGGTGTAACACTGTGTCTTCCTGGTTACTGGTGTAACACTATGTCTTCCTGGTTACTGGTGTAACACTATGTCTTCCTGGTTACTGGTGTAACACTATGTCTTCCTGGTTACTGGTGTAACACTATGTCTTCCTGGTTACTGGTGTAACACTATGTCTTCCTGGTTACTGGTGTACACACTATGTCTTCCCAGTTACTGGTGTAACACTATGTCTTCCTGGTTACTGGTGTAACACTATGTCTTCCTGGTTACTGGTGTAACACTATGTCTTCCCAGTTACTGGTGTAACACTATGTCTTCCTGGTTACTGGTGTAACACTATGTCTTCCCAGTTACTGGTGTAACACTATGTCTTCCTGGTTACTGGTGTAACACTATGTCTTCCTGGTTACTGGTGTAACACTATGTCTTCCCAGTTACTGGTGTAACACTATGTCTTCCTGGTTACTGGTGTAACACTATGTCTTCCTGGTTACTGGTGTAACACTATGTCTTCCCAGTTACTGGTGTAACACTATGTCTTCCCAGTTACTGGTGTAACACTATGTCTTCCTGGTTACTGGTGTAACACTGTCTTCCTGGTTACTGGTGTAACACTATGTCTTCCTGGTTACTGGTGTAACACTATGTCTTCCTGGTTACTGGTGTAACACTATGTCTTCCTGGTTACTGTGTAACACTATGTCTTCCCAGTTACTGGTGTAACACTATGTCTTCCTGCTTACTGGTGTAACACTATGTCTTCCTGGTTACTGGTGTAACACTATGTCTTCCTGGTTACTGGTGTAACACTATGTCTTCCAGGTTACTGGTGTAACACTATGTCTTCCTGGTTACTGGTGTAACACTGTCTTCCTGGTTACTGGTGTAACACTATGTCTTCCTGGTTACTGGTGTAACACTATGTCTTCCTGTTACTGGTGTAACACTATGTCTTCCTGGTTACTGGTGTAACACTATGTCTTCCTGGTTACTGGTGTAACACTATGTCTTCCCAGTTACTGGTGTAACACTATGTCTTCCTGGTTACTGGTGTAACACTGTCTTCCTGGTTACTGGTGTAACACTATGTCTTCCTGGTTACTGGTGTAACACTATGTCTTCCCAGTTACTGGTGTAACTTATGTCTTCCTGGTTACTGGTGTAACACTATGTCTTCCCTGTTACTGGTGTAACACTATGTCTTCCTGGTTACTGGTGTAACACTGTCTTCCTGGTTACTGGTGTAACACTATGTCTTCCTGGTTACTGGTGTAACACTATGTCTTCCTGGTTACTGGTGTAACACTATGTCTTCCTGGTTACTGGTGTAACACTATGTCTTCCTGGTTACTGGTGTAACACTATGTCTTCCCAGTTACTGGTGTAACACTATGTCTTCCTGGTTACTGGTGTAACACTGTCTTCCTGGTTACTGGTGTAACACTATGTCTTCCTGGTTACTGGTGTAACACTATGTCTTCCCAGTTACTGGTGTAACACTATGTCTTCCTGGTTACTGGTGTAACACTGTCTTCCTGGTTACTGGTGTAACACTATGTCTTCCTGGTTACTGGTGTAACACTATGTCTTCCTGGTTACTGGTGTAACACTATGTCTTCCTGGTTACTGGTGTAACACTATGTCTTCCCAGTTACTGGTGTAACACTATGTCTTCCCAGTTACTGGTGTAACACTATGTCTTCCTGGTTACTGGTGTAACACTATGTCTTCCCAGTTACTGGTGTAACACTATGTCTTCCCAGTTACTGGTGTAACACTATGTCTTCCCAGTTACTGGTGTAACACTATGTCTTCCTGGTTACTGGTGTAACACTATGTCTTCCTGGTTACTGGTGTAACACTATGTCTTCCTGGTTACTGGTGTAACACTATGTCTTCCTGGTTACTGGTGTAACACTATGTCTTCCTGGTTACTGGTGTAACACTATGTCTTCCTGGTTACTGGTGTAACACTATGTCTTCCTGGTTACTGGTGTAACACTATGTCTTCCTGGTTACTGGTGTAACACTATGTCTTCCTGGTTACTGGTGTAACACTATGTCTTCCTGGTTACTGGTGTAACACTATGTCTTCCTGGTTACTGGTGTAACACTATGTCTTCCTGTTACTGGTGTAACACTATGTCTTCCTGGTTACTGGTGTAACACTATGTCTTCCTGGTTACTGGTGTAACACTATGTCTTCCTGGTTACTGGTGTAACACTATGTCTTCCCAGTTACTGGTGTAACACTATGTCTTCCTGGTTACTGGTGTAACACTATGTCTTCCTGGTTACTGGTGTAACACTATGTCTTCCTGGTTACTGGTGTAACACTATGTCTTCCTGGTTACTGGTGTAACACTATGTCTTCCTGGTTACTGGTGTAACACTATGTCTTCCTGGTTACTGGTGTAACACTATGTCTTCCCAGTTACTGGTGTAACACTATGTCTTCCTGGTTACTGGTGTAACACTATGTCTTCCTGGTTACTGGTGTAACACTATGTCTTCCTGGTTACTGGTGTAACACTATGTCTTCCTGGTTACTGGTGTAACACTATGTCTTCCTGGTTACTGGTGTAACACTATGTCTTCCTGGTTACTGGTGTAACACTATGTCTTCCTGGTTACTGGTGTAACACTATGTCTTCCTGGTTACTGGTGTAACACTATGTCTTCCTGGTTACTGGTGTAACACTATGTCTTCCTGGTTACTGGTGTAACACTGTCTTCTGGTTACTGGTGTAACACTATGTCTTCCTGGTTACTGGTGTAACACTATGTCTTCCTGGTTACTGGTGTAACACTATGTCTTCCTGGTTACTGGTGTAACACTATGTCTTCCTGGTTACTGGTGTAACACTATGTCTTCCTGGTTACTGGTGTAACACTATGTCTTCCTGGTTACTGGTGTAACACTCTATCTTCCTGGTTACTGGTGTAACACTGTCTTCCTGGTTACTGGTGTAACACTATGTCTTCCTGGTTACTGGTGTAACACTATGTCTTCCCAGTTACTGGTGTAACACTATGTCTTCCTGGTTACTGGTGTAACACTGTCTTCCTGGTTACTGGTGTAACACTATGTCTTCCTGGTTACTGGTGTAACACTATGTCTTCCTGGTTACTGGTGTAACACTATGTCTTCCTGGTTACTGGTGTAACACTATGTCTTCCAGTTACTGGTGTAACACTATGTCTTCCAGTTACTGGTGTAACACTATGTCTTCCTGGTTACTGGTGTAACACTATGTCTTCCTGGTTACTGGTGTAACACTATGTCTTCCCAGTTACTGGTGTAACACTATGTCTTCCAGTTACTGGTGTAACACTATGTCTTCCTGGTTACTGGTGTAACACTATGTCTTCCTGGTTACTGGTGTAACACTATGTCTTCCTGGTTACTGGTGTAACACTATGTCTTCCTGGTTACTGGTGTAACACTATGTCTTCCAGGTTACTGGTGTAACACTATGTCTTCCTGGTTACTGGTGTAACACTATGTCTTCCCAGTTACTGGTGTAACACTATGTCTTCCTGGTTACTGGTGTAACACTATGTCTTCCCAGTTACTGGTGTAACACTATGTCTTCCTGGACTGGTGTAACACTATGTCTTCCTGGTTACTGGTGTAACACTATGTCTTCCCAGTTACTGGTGTAACACTATGTCTTCCTGGTTACTGGTGTAACACTATGTCTTCCTGGTTACTGGTGTAACACTATGTCTTCCTGGTTACTGGTGTAACACTATGTCTTCCCAGTTACTGGTGTAACACTATGTCTTCCTGGTTACTGGTGTAACACTATGTCTTCCTGGTTACTGGTGTAACACTATGTCTTCCTGGTTACTGGTGTAACACTATGTCTTCCTGGTTACTGGTGTAACACTATGTCTTCCTGGTTACTGGTGTAACACTATGTCTTCCCAGTTACTGGTGTAACACTATGTCTTCCAGTTACTGGTGTAACACTATGTCTTCCTGGTTACTGGTGTAACACTATGTCTTCCTGGTTACTGGTGTAACACTATGTCTTCCTGGTTACTGGTGTAACACTATGTCTTCCAGTTACTGGTGTAACACTATGTCTTCCTGGTTACTGGTGTAACACTATGTCTTCCTGGTTACTGGTGTAACACTATGTCTTCCTGGTTACTGGTGTAACACTATGTCTTCCCGGTTACTGGTGTAACACTGTCTTACTGGTTACTGGTGTAACACTATGTCTTCCTGGTTACTGGTGTAACACTATGTCTTCCTGGTTACTGGTGTAACACTATGTCTTCCCGGTTACTGGTGTAACACTGTCTTCCTGGTTACTGGTGTAACACTATGTCTTCCCAGTTACTGGTGTAACACTATGTCTTCCTGGTTACTGGTGTAACACTATGTCTTCCTGGTTACTGGTGTAACACTATGTCTTCCCAGTTACTGGTGTAACACTATGTCTTCCCAGTTACTGGTGTAACACTATGTCTTCCTGGTTACTGGTGTAACACTATGTCTTCCTGGTTACTGGTGTAACACTATGTCTTCCTGCTTACTGGTGTAACACTATGTCTTCCTGGTTACTTTGGTAACACTATGTCTTCCTGGTTACTGGTGTAACACTATGTCTTCCTGGTTACTGGTGTAACACTATGTCTTCCCAGTTACTGGTGTAACACTGTCTTCCCAGTTACTGGTGTAACACTATGTCTTCCTGGTTACTGGTGTAACACTATGTCTTCCTGGTTACTGGTGTAACACTATGTCTTCCTGGTTACTGGTGTAACAATATGTCTTCCTGGTTACTGGTGTAACAATATGTCTTCCTGGTTACTGGTGTAACACTATGTCTTCCCAGTTACTGGTGTAACACTATGTCTTCCTGGTTACTGGTGTAACACTATGTCTTCCAGTTACTGGTGTAACACTATGTCTTCCCAGTTACTGGTGTAACACTATGTCTTCCCGGGTGTTCCAACAGTCTACCAGTCGCCCGCCTCCTCCTCGCGCCATTAATTTTAACTCTCCGCACGTTAGACTGTTCTTAAGTGATGTGGATTCCTTCCCGCCGCTGTTACTCTCTCCTCTCCTCCTCCCAACCACTTGGACTGAACGGTAGAGCGACGGTCTTGCTTCATGCAGGTCGGCGTTCAATCCCAGTCCATCCAAGTGGTTGGGCACCATTCCTTCCCCCCGTCCCATCCCAAACCCTTATCCTGATCCCTTCTCACTGCTATATAGTCGTAATGGCATGACGTTATATCCCAATAGTTCCCCTTCATTTTTCTTCCTTCCCACCTCTAACTTTTCTCTCTGCCTCCCTCCTTCTATTCTTTCCCCTGCGCCGTTCCATCTTTCTTTTTACTTCACTTTTATTTATGTAATATTAAAGTTATGCATTTCTTCAGCCTTCGAAATCTATCACGTTATCTTTTCGTCTTATCAGAATTATTACTGTCAACTCATTTACATATTATATTTTTAGTGGTCTAATTCTTCCATGTTGCTGAGCTGTTGCATTTCAGTCCAGATCGTTGACAGCAACTAAGTCTCTGAGAGTCTCGTACAAGCGTGCTAGTTTCAGGGTATGTCTTGTGAACGTTGGTGATTGATAAAGTGATTGGTAAAGTGATTAGGTTTGGTGTGTGGGACATTTCTGTAGTACAGGGATAATCCAGCGCGGGCCCCGAGCCTCTGGCTGGCTCGCGGTGATGCTGACTTCTCTCTTGGATGAGGGCGCGACTCTTAATAATGTTGACCTTAGGTTATACCCAATATGTTTAACAACTTCTGTACTGATAAATCTCAGTTGAAATTTGATTTCGCTTGTAACTTAGCACTGTGTTAGATGTGTCAGTGGTTTGTAACTTAGCACAGTGTTAGATGTGTCTGAGGTTTGTAACTTAGCTCAGTGTTAGATGTGTCAGTGGTTTGTAACTTAGCACTGTGTTAGATGTGTCAGTGGTTTGTAACTTATCACTGTGTTAGATGTGTCAGTGGTTTGTAACTTAGCACTGTGTTAGATGTGTCAGTGGTTTGTAACTTAGCTCAGTGTTAGATGTGCCAGTGGTTTGTAACTTAGCACAGTGTTAGATGTGCCTGAGGTTTGTAACTTAGCACAGTGTTAGATGTGCCAGTGGTTTGTAACTTAGCTCAGTGTTAGATGTGTCAGTGGTTTGTAACTTAGCTCAGTGTTAGATGTGTCAGTGGTATGTAACTTAGCTCAGTGTTAGATGTGTCAGTGGTATGTAACTTAGCTCAGTGTTAGATGTGTCAGTGGTTTGTAACTTAGCTCAGTGTTAGATGTGTCAGTGGTTTGTAACTTAGCTCAGTGTTAGATGTGCCAGTGGTTTGTAACTTAGCACAGTGTTAGATGTGTCAGTGGTTTGTAACTTAGCTCAGTGTTAGATGTGCCAGTGGTTTGTAACTTAGCACAGTGTTAGATGTGCCTGAGGTTTGTAACTTAGCACAGTGTTAGATGTGCCAGTGGTTTGTAACTTAGCTCAGTGTTAGATGTGCCAGTGGTTTGTAACTTAGCACAGTGTTAGATGTGCCAGTGGTTTGTAACTTAGCTCAGTGTTAGATGTGTCAGTGGTTTGTAACTTAGCACTGTGTTAGATGTGTCAGTGGTTTGTAACTTAGCACAGTGTTAGATGTGTCAGTGGTTTGTAACTTAGCACAGTGTTAGATGTGTCAGTGGTTTGTAACTTAGCACTATGTTAGATGTGTCAGTGGTTTGTAACTTAGCACTGTGTTAGATGTGTCAGTGGTTTGTAACTTAGCACAGTGTTAGATGTGTCAGTGGTTTGTAACTTAGCACTATGTTAGATGTGTCAGTGGTTTGTAACTTAGCACTGTGTTAGATGTGTCAGTGGTTTGTAACTTAGCACTGTGTTAGATGTGTCAGTGGTTTGTAACTTAGCACTATGTTAGATGTGTCAGTGGTATGTAACTTAGCACTGTGTTAGATGTGTCAGTGGTTTGTAACTTAGCACTGTGTTAGATGTGTCAGTGGTTTGTAACTTAGCACAGTGTTAGATGTGTCAGTGGTTTGTAACTTAGCACTATGTTAGATGTGTCAGTGGTATGTAACTTAGCACTGTGTTAGATGTGTCAGTGGTTTGTAACTTAGCACTGTGTTAGATGTGTCTGAGGTTTGTCGGGCATGTCTCCATAATATTTACATTTCCTTTCTTCTGCAATTCATAAGCCAATTACCCAGCACATGGGCACCCAAGCCTGATGTGGTGTAAGTGCTCTGTTGTTTGTAATGAGTCTATCGTGTGATTTATGAGGTGGTCTGATGCTTGTTTACGGGGGTTCAATGTGCTGTATAGTGTATTATGTGTAGTTTATGATGTGTAAAGTGCTCTTGGGTTTGTGATATATCTAATGGATCTGATTAATGGTGATGTGTAAGGGTGTGGTGAGCATGGTACAGTGAAGGGTGTGGTGGGCACGGTACAGTGAAGGGTGTGGTGGGCATGGTACAGTGAAGGGTGTGGTGGGCATGGTACAGTGAAGGGTGTGGTGGGCATGGTACAGTGAAGGGTGTGGTGGGCATGGTACAGTGAAGGGTGTGGTGGGCATGGTACAGTGAAGGGTGTGGTGGGCACGGTACAGTGAAGGGTGTGGTGGGCACGGTACAGTGAAGGGTGTGGTGGGCACTGTACAGTGAAGGGTGTGGGGGCACGGTACAGTGAAGGGTGTGGTGGGCATGGTACAGTGAAGGGTGTGGTGGGCATGGTACAGTGAAGGGTGTGGTGGGCATGGTACAGTGAAGGGTGTGGTGGGCACTGTACAGTGAAGGGTGTGGTGGGCATGGTACAGTGAAGGGTGTGGNTAGGAGGGCTGAGTTGGGGATGATGCGACCTGGGGGGTGACCTGGGTTGTGACCTGGGGGTGACCTGTGATGTGACCTGGGCGGTGAAACTACCTGAGAGGCTAGTTCGGTGTCGTGCTTGCCACCTATGCTTGTAGGCTATTTGCTCATCTTTCGTCATAAACCTCTCTATAAACACATTGTAATGGGTTTCACTTCCTCTGAGTAAATGCTTGTCCTCATTATGTACTCTACAGCCTCCTCATTGGAGAATTGTACCAGAACAGGCCTATTTTTGGTACAATTGTAAGGTCCAACCCGGCGGCTGATATCCACCTCGTATTCTGCCATCCCTGCTCCAATACATCTCAATATCTCATGCAATTCATATTTTTCCGTCTCTATCCTGTCTTGTCTTGTTGATGCCCCAGATTCGAATAATCCATGTAGTATAATAGACCGTCTCCTCAGTAATTCTTTGTCATGCTGGTAGCCTGTCCCCTGGGGTTTCTCCATCCCAACCGCAGTCACTAACCCACACTGTGTGTGTGTATGTGTGTGTGTGTGTGTGTGTGTGTGTGTGTGTGTGTGTGTGTGTGTGTGTGTGTGTGTGTGTGTGTGTGTGTGTGTGTGTGTACTCACCTATTTGTACTCATCTATTTGTGCTCGCGGGGGTTGAGCTTTGTTCTATGGTCCCGCCTCTCAACCGTCAATCAACTGGTGTATGCACGCACGCACACGCGTGCGTGCGTGTGCGCGCGTTGTCACGAACTTGAACTCGCTTTGTTGAGTTTGCAAGGTCAACTACGGCTCTAAAGCGCCTCCTTTTGACCATCATTTGTTCAATCCAGTGACTCTTCCACTCCTTTTGCTAATAATATTTACATTTAAAAATACTGTGTATCGAACTGGCTTCGATAATTTCGAAATCTTGTCCAATAACTTACTTCAGACTCTTAAAACGAAAACATTCTTTCTGACATCCATGTAACTCCAATTATGTCAACTGGCTCTACCACTCCTTAATTTGAACACTACTTCTACCTGTATATGTAATTTGTTTATCCCGTAGTATCTTGTACATCATTATCATGTCTACTCTGTTCTCTATATGGGGCTCTGCCAGTCTAGGAGTGGGATTCGGGTGGTTAATGGGGTAATTGCTGGTTGGGCGTAGGCTGTGGCTATAGGCTGTGGAGCTGGAATTAATTAGGCAGAGACAGGACAGTTATGGAGGAGTATGGGAGAGGGAGGGAGGGAGGGAAGACGGTTACTGCTTCTGGTGTAACACTCTGTCTTCCTGGTTACTGGTGTAACACTGTGTCTTCCTGGTTACTGGTGTAACACTATGTCTTCACGGTTACTGGTGTAACACTATGTCTTCCTGGTTACTGGTGTAACACTATGTCTTCACAGTTACTGGTGTCACACTATGTCTTCCTGGTTACTGGTGTAACACTGTGTCTTCCTGGTTACTGGTGTAACACTGTGTCTTCCTGGTTACTGGTGTAACACTGTGTCTTCCTGGTTACTGGTGTAACACTGTGTCTTCCTGGTTACTGGTGTAACACTGTCTTCCTGGTTACTGGTGTAACACTATGTCTTCCTGGTTACTGGTGTAACACTGTGTCTTCCTGGTTACTGGTGTAACACTATGTCTTCCTGGTTACTGGTGTAACACTATGTCTTCCCAGTTACTGGTGTAACACTATGTCTTCCTGGTTACTGGTGTAAGACTATGTCTTCCTGGTTACTGGTGTAACACTGTGTCTTCCTGGTTACTGGTGTAACACTATGTCTTCCTGGTTACTGGTGTCACACTATGTCTTCCTGGTTACTGGTGTAACACTATGTCTTCCCAGTTACTGGTGTAACACTATGTCTTCCTGGTTACTGGTGTAACACTGTGTCTTCCTGGTTACTGGTGTAACACTATGTCTTCCTGGTTACTGGTGTAACACTATGTCTTCCTGGTTACTGGTGTAACACTATGTCTTCCCAGTTACTGGTGTAACACTATGTCTTCCTGGTTACTGGTGTAACACTATGTCTTCCTGGTTACTGGTGTAACACTATGTCTTCCTGGTTACTGGTGTAACACTATGTCTTCCTGGTTACTGGTGTAACACTATGTCTTCCTGGTTACTGGTGTAACACTATGTCTTCCCAGTTACTGGTGTAACACTATGTCTTCCCAGTTACTGGTGTAACACTATGTCTTCCCAGTTACTGGTGTAACACTATGTCTTCCTGGTTACTGGTGTAACACTATGTCTTCCTGGTTACTGGTGTAACACTATGTCTTCCTGGTTACTGTTGTAACACTATGTGTTCCTGGTTACTGGTGTAACACTATGTCTTCCAGTTACTGGTGTAACACTATGTCTTCCCAGTTACTGGTGTAACACCTTGTCTTCCCAGTTACTGGTGTAACACTATGTCTTCCTGGTTACTGGTGTAACACTATGTCTTCCTGGTTACTGGTGTGACACTATGTCTTCCCAGTTACTGGTGTAACACTATGTCTTCCTGGTTACTGGTGTAACACTATGTCTTCCTGGTTACTGGTGTAACACTATGTCTTCCTGGTTACTGGTGTAACACTATGTCTTCCTGGTTACTGGTGTAACACTATGTCTTCTTGGTTACTGGTGTAACACTATGTCTTACTGGTGTAACACTATGTCTTCCAGTTACTGGTGTAACACTATGTCTTCCTGGTTACTGGTGTAACACTGTGTCTTCCTGGTTACTGGTGTAACACTATGTCTTCCTGGTTACTGGTGTAACACTATGTCTTCCTGGTTACTGGTGTAACACTATGTCTTCCTGGTTACTGGTGTAACACTATGTCTTCCTGGTTACTGGTGTAACACTATGTCTTCCTGGTTACTGGTGTAACACTATGTCTTCCTGGTTACTGGTGTCACACTATGTCTTCCTGGTTACTGGTGTAACACTATGTCTTCCTGGTTACTGGTGTAACACTATGTCTTCCTGGTTACTGGTGTAACACTATGTCTTCCCAGTTACTGGTGTCACACTATGTCTTCCTGGTTACTGGTGTAACACTATGTCTTCCTGGTTACTGGTGTAACACTATGTCTTCCTGGTTACTGGTGTCACACTATGTCTTCCTGGTTACTGGTGTAACACTATGTCTTCCTGGTTACTGATGTAACACTATGTCTTCCTGGTTACTGGTGTAACACTGTGTCTTCCCAGTTACTGGTGTAACACTATGTCTTCCTGGTTACTGGTGTAACACTGTCTTCCTGGTTACTGGTGTAACACTATGTCTTCACGGTTACTGGTGTAACACTATGTCTTCCTGGTTACTGGTGTAACACTATGTCTTCCTGGTTACTGGTGTAACACTATGTCTTCCTGGTTACTGGTGTAACACTATGTCTTCCTGGTTACTGGTGTAACACTATGTCTTCCTGGTTACTGGTGTAACACTATGTCTTCCTGGTTACTGGTGTAACACTGTGTCTTCCTGGTTACTGGTGTAACACTATGTCTTCCTGGTTACTGGTGTAACACTATGTCTTCCTGGTTACTGGTGTAACACTGTGTCTTCCTGGTTACTGGTGTAACACTATGTCTTCCTGGTTACTGGTGTAACACTATGTCTTCCCAGTTACTGGTGTAACACTGTGTCTTCCTGGTTACTGATGTAACACTATGTCTTCCTGGTTACTGATGTAACACTATGTCTTCCTGGTTACTGGTGTAACACTATGTCTTCCCGGGTGTTCCAACAGTCTACCAGTCGCCCGCCTCCTCCTCGCGCCATTACTTTTAACTCTCCGCACGTTAGACTGTTCTTAAGTGATGTGGATTCTTTTCCGCCGCTGTTACTCTCTCCTCTCCTCCTCCCAACCACTTGGGCTGAACGGTAGAGCGACGGTTTCGCTTCATGCAGGTCGGCGTTCAATCCCAGTCCATCCAAGTGGTTCGGCACCATTCCTTCCCCCTGTCACATCCCAAACCCTTATCCTGATCCCTTCTCACTGCTATATAGTCGTAATGGCTTGACGTTATATCTCAATAGTTCCCCTTCATTTTTCTTCTTTCCCACCTCTAACTTTTCTCTCTGCCTCTCTCCTTCTATTCTTTCCCCTGTGCCGTTCCATCTTTCTTTTTACTTCTCTTTTATTGATGTAATATTAAAGTTATGCATTTCTTCAGCCTTCGAAATCTATCACGTTATCTTTTCGTCTTATCAGAATTATTGCTGTCAACTCATTTACATATTCTAGTTTTAGTGGTCTAATTCTTCCATGTTGCTGAGCTGTTGCATTTCAGTCCAGATCGTTGACATCAACTAAGTCTCTGAGAGTCTCGTACAAGCGTGCTAGTTTCAGGTATGTCTTGTGAACGTTGGTGATTGATAAAGTGATTGGTAAAGTGATTAGGTTTGGTGTGTGGGACATTTCTGTAGTACAGGGATATTCCAGCGCGGGCCCCGAGCCTCTGGCTGGCGCGCGGTGATGCTGACTTCTCTCTTGGATGAGGGCGCGACTCTTAATAATGTTGACCTTAGGTTATACCCATATGTTTAACAACTTCTCTACTGATAAATCTCAGTTGAAATTTGATTTCGCTTGTAACTTAGCACAGTGTTAGATGTGCCTGAGGTTTGTAACTTAGCACAGTGTTAGATGTGTCAGTGGTTGTAACTTAGCACAGTGTTAGATGTGTCAGTGGTTTGTAACTTAGCAGTGGTAGAACAGTGGCAGTGTTAGATGTGTCAGTGGTTTGTAACTTAGCACTGTGTTAGATGTGTCAGTGGTTTGTAACTTAGCACTGTGTTAGATGTGTCAGTGGTTTTGTAACTTAGCACTGTGTTAGATGTGTCAGTGGTTTTGTAACTTAGCTCAGTGTTAGATGTGTCAGTGGTTTGTAACTTAGCTCAGTGTTAGATGTGCCAGTGGTTTGTAACTTAGCACTGTGTTAGATGTGTCAGTNATGTAATTTGTTTATCCCTTAGTATCTGTACATCGTTATCATATCTACTCTGTTCTCTATATGGCCTCTGCCAGTCTAGGAGTGGGATTCGGGTGGTTAATGGGGTAATTGCTGGTTGGGCGTAGGCTGTGGCTATAGGCTGTGGAGCTGGAATTAATTAGGCAGAGAAGGACAGTTATGGAGGAGTATGGGAGAGTGGGAAGGGAGGGAAGACTGCTACTGCTTACTGGTGTAACACTGTGTCTTCCCAGTTACTGGTGTAACACTATGTCTTCCTGGTTACTGGTGTAACACTATGTCTTCCTGCTTACTGGTGTAACACTGTGTCTTCCCAGTTACTGGTGTAACACTATGTCTCCTGGTTACTGGTGTAACACTATGTCTTCCCAGTTACTGGTGTAACACTGTGTCTTCCTAGTTACTGGTGTACACTATGTCTTCCTGGTTACTGGTGTAACACTATGTCTTCCTGGTTACTGGTGTAACACTATGTCTTCCTGCTTACTGGTGTAACACTATGTCTTCCTGCTTACTGGTGTAACACTGTGTCTTCCTAGTTACTGGTGTAACACTATGTCTTCCTGGTTACTGGTGTAACACTATGTCTTCCTAGTTACTGGTGTAACACTATGTCTTCCTGGTTACTGGTGTAACACTATGTCTTCCTGCTTACTGGTGTAACACTATGTCTTCCTGG
This sequence comes from Procambarus virginalis, assembly GCA_020271785.1. Lineage (NCBI taxonomy): Eukaryota > Metazoa > Arthropoda > Malacostraca > Decapoda > Cambaridae > Procambarus > Procambarus virginalis. The sequence goes on along the minus strand of WNGS01127785.1, from coordinate 77,326 downwards.
TTACTGGTGTAACACTATGTCTTCCTGGTTACTGGTGTAACACTGTGTCTTCCTAGTTACTGGTGTAACACTATGTCTTCCTGGTTACTGGTGTAACACTATGTCTTCCTGCTTACTGGTGTAACACTATGTCTTCCTGGTTACTGGTGTAACACTATGTCTTCCTGGTTACTGGTGTAACACTATGTCTTCCTGGTTATTGGTGTAACACTATGTCTTCCTGGTTACTGGTGTAACACTATGTCTTCCTGGTTACTGGTGTAACACTATGTCTTCCCAGTTACTGGTGTAACACTATGTCTTCCTGGTTACTGGTGTAACACTATGTCTTCCTGGTTACTGGTGTAACACTATGTCTTCCTGGTTACTGGTGTAACACTATGTCTTCCTGGTTACTGGTGTAACACTATGTCTTCCTGGTTACTGGTGTAACACTATGTCTTCCTGGTAACTGGTGTAACACTATGTCTTCCTGGTTACTGGTGTAACACTATGTCTTCCTGGATACTGGTGTAACACTATGTCTTCCTGGTTACTGGTGTAACACTATGTCTTCCTGGTTACTGGTGTAACACTATGTCTTCCCAGTTACTGGTGTAACACTATGTCTTCCTGGTTACTGGTGTAACACTATGTCTTCCTGGTTACTGGTGTAACACTATGTCTTCCTGGTTACTGGTGTAACACTATGTCTTCCCAGTTACTGGTGTAACACTATGTCTTCCTGGTTACTGGTGTAACACTATGTCTTCCTGGTTACTGGTGTAACACTATGTCTTCCTGGTTACTGGTGTAACACTATGTCTTCCCAGTTACTGGTGTAACACTATGTCTTCCTGGTTACTGGTGTAACACTATGTCTTCCTGGTTACTGGTGTAACACTATGTCTTCCTGGTTACTGGTGTAACACTATGTCTTCCTGGTTACTGGTGTAACACTATGTCTTCCCAGTTACTGGTGTAACACTATGTCTTCCCAGTTACTGGTGTAACACTATGTCTTCCTGGTTACTGGTGTAACACTATGTCTTCCTGCTTACTGGTGTAACACTATGTCTACCTGGTTATTGGTGTAACACTATGTCTTACCAGTTACTGGTGTAACACTATGTCTTCCTGGTTACTGGTGTAACACTATGTCTTCCTGGTTACTGGTGTAACACTGTGTCTTCCTGCTTACTGGTGTAACACTATGTCTTCCCGGTTACTGGTGTAACACTGTCTTACTGGTTACTGGTGTAACACTGTCTTACTGGTTACTGGTGTAACACTATGTGTTCCTGGTTACTGGTGTAACACTATGTCTTCCTGGTTACTGGTGTAACACTATGTCTTCCCGGTTACTGGTGTAACACTGTCTTCCTGGTTACTGGTGTAACACTATGTCTTCCTGGTTACTGGTGTAACACTATGTCTTCCTGGTTACTGGTGTAACACTATGTCTTCCTGGTTACTGGTGTAACACTATGTCTTCCTGGTTACTGGTGTAACACTATGTCTTCCTGGTAACTGGTGTAACACTATGTCTTCCTGGTTACTGGTGTAACACTATGTCTTCCTGGTTACTGGTGTAACACTATGTCTTCCTGGTTACTGGTGTAACACTATGTCTTCCTGGTTACTGGTGTAACACTATGTCTTCCCAGTTACTGGTGTAACACTATGTCTTCCTGGTTACTGGTGTAACACTATGTCTTCCTGGTTACTGGTGTAACACTATGTCTTCCTGGTTACTGGTGTAACACTATGTCTTCCCAGTTACTGGTGTAACACTATGTCTTCCTGGTTACTGGTGTAACACTATGTCTTCCTGGTTACTGGTGTAACACTATGTCTTCCCAGTTACTGGTGTAACACTATGTCTTCCTGGTTACTGGTGTAACACTATGTCTTCCTGGTTACTGGTGTAACACTATGTCTTCCTGGTTACTGGTGTAACACTATGTCTTCCTGGTTACTGGTGTAACACTATGTCTTCCCAGTTACTGGTGTAACACTATGTCTTCCCAGTTACTGGTGTAACACTATGTCTTCCTGGTTACTGGTGTAACACTATGTCTTCCTGCTTACTGGTGTAACACTATGTCTACCTGGTTATTGGTGTAACACTATGTCTTACCAGTTACTGGTGTAACACTATGTCTTCCTGGTTACTGGTGTAACACTATGTCTTCCTGGTTACTGGTGTAACACTGTGTCTTCCTGCTTACTGGTGTAACACTATGTCTTCCGGTTACTGGTGTAACACTGTTCTACTGGTTACTGGTGTAACACTGTCTTATGGTTACTGGTGTAACACTATGTGTTCCTGGTTACTGGTGTAACACTATGTCTTCCTGGTTTACTGGTGTAACACATGTCTTCCCGGTTACTGGTGTAAAACACTGTCTTCCTGGTTACTGGTGTAACACTATGTTCCAGTTACTGGTGTAACACTATGTCTTCCTGGTTACTGGTGTAACACTATGTCTTCCCAGTTACTGGTATAACACTATGTCTTCCAGTTACTGGTGTAAACACTATGTCTTCCCAGTACTGGTGTAACACTATGTCTTCCTGGTTACTGGTGTAACACTATGTCTTCCTGGTTACTGGTGTAACACTATGTCTTCCTGGTTACTGGTGTAACACTATGTCTTCCCAGTTACTGGTGTAACACTATGTCTTCCTGGTTACTGGTGTAACACTATGTCTTCCTGGTTACTGGTGTAACACTAGTCTTCCTGGTTACTGGTGTAACACTATGTCTTCCCAGTTACAGGTGTAACACTATGTCTCCTGGTTACTGGTGTAACCACTATGTTTTCCTGGTTACTGGTGTAACACTATGTCTTCCCAGTTACTGGTGTAACACTATGTCTTCCTGGTTACTGGTGTAACACTATGTCTTCCTGGTTACTGGTGTAACACTATGTCTTCCTGCGTTACTGGTGTAACACTATGTCTTCCGGGTTACTGGTGTAACACTGTCTTACTGGTTACTGGTGTAACACTGTCTTACTGGTTACTGGTGTAACACTATGTCTTCCTGGTTACTGGTGTAACACTATGTCTTCCTGTTACTGGGGTAACACTATGTCTTCCCGGTTACTGGTGTAACACTGTCTTCCTGGTACTGGTGTAACACTATGTCTTCCCAGTTACTGGTGTAACACTATGTCTTCCTGGTTACTGGTGTAACACTATGTCTTCCCGGTTACTGGTATAACACTATGTCTTCCAGTTACTGGTGTAACACTATGTCTTCCAGTTACTGGTGTAACACTAGGTCTTCCTGGTTACTGGTGTAACACTAGTCTTCCTGGTTACTGGTGTTACACTATGTCTTCCTGGTTACTGGTGTAACACTATGTCTTCCCAGTTACTGGTGTAACACTATGTCTTCCTGGTTACTGGTGTAACACTATGTCTTCCTGGTTACTGGTGTAACACTATGTCTTCCTGGTTACTGGTGTAACACTATGTCTTCCCAGTTACAGGTGTAACACTATGTCTTCCTGGTTACTGGTGTAAAACACTATGTTTCCTGGTTACTGGTGTAACACTATGTCTTCCCAGTTACTGGTGAACACTATGTCTTCCTGGTTACTGGTGTAAACACTATGTCTTCCTGGTTACTGGGTAAACACTAGTGTCTTCCTGTTACTGGTGTAACACTATGTCTTCCAGTTACTGGGTAACACTATGTCTTCCTGGTTACTGGTGTAACACTATGTCTTCCCAGTTACTGGTGTAACACTATGTCTTCCAGTTACTGGTGTAACACTATGTTTCCCAGTTACTGGTGTAACACTATGTCTTCCTGGTTACTGGTGTAACACTATGTCTTTGGTTACTGGTGTAACACTATGTCTTCCTGGTTACTGGTGTAACACTATGTCCTTCTGGTTACTGGTGTAACACTATGTCTTCCAGGTTACTGGTGTAACACTATGTCTTCCTGGTTACTGAAAATTGAAATTGAAATTGAAAGTGAAATAAGTTTATTGATGTAAAATACACACAAAGGGATGAGGTAGCTCAAGCTATTCTCACCCCGTTTCAGTACATCGTGTTAATACATACAATATACACACATCACAAACAATAAATCATATTACCAAAAACATTCTGAGAGATAAACATATACATTTCCTCCTTCACGAGAAGTATGATATCAGACGTACACAAATACTTTTGGACCTAGGTATACTGTATAGACAATTTGCAAGAGACATGCAGATAATTCAACAAAATATTACAGTCTTGGTGCAAAATTCTTATATCTCTCAAGAATTTCATCAACCTTTCCGTGGTGACACATCCAGGCTATTTGTTCAGGAACAGTCCTTATCTCAGGTGTTTCTATATACATTAATCAACGGACAATCAAGAAACATAATGGGCAAGGGTGTGAGACTTAAACATACCCCATAGTTTACACTTCGTGTCATTATCATGAACAACCTATCCCATATTCCAGTAATATTTGTACCCAAGCCTGAGCCGCAGGTACACAGAGGTCACTCCAAGCATTTCTCCTTTTACCATAAGTGAAATGGGTGTTTTGACTCACATACATGTAGTGTTGCATGGTTTGGACTTCTCTNTCCCAGACGGGACTCTCCGAGAAGGAATCTCCCAGACGGGACTCTCCCAGACGGTACTCTCCCAGACGGGCTCTCCCAGACAGAGCTCTCCCAGACGGGACTCTCCCAACGGGGGGCTCTCCCAGACGAGGCTCTCGTAGACGAGGCTCTCCCAAACGGGGTTTCCCCATACGGGGCTCTCCCAGACGGGGCTCTCCCAAACGGGGCTCTCCCAGACGGGGCTCCCCAGACGGGGCTCTCCCAGACGGGGCTCTCCCAGACGGGGCTCCCCCAGACAGAGCTCTCCCAGACGGAGCTCTCCCAGACGGGGCTCCCCCAGACAGAGCTCTCCCAGACGGAGCTCTCCCAGACGGGGCTCTCACAGACAGGACTCTCCCAGACGGGGCTCACCCAGACGGGGCTCACCCAGACGGGACTCTCCCAGACGGGTCTCTCCCAGACGGGACTCTCCCAGACGGGACTCTCCCAGACGGGACTCTCCCAGACGGGGCTCTCCCAGCCGGGACTCTCCCAGATGGGACTCTCCTTGACGGGACTCTCCCAGACGGGACTCTCCCAGACGGGACTCTCCTTGACGGGACTCTCCCAGACGGGGCTCTCCCAGACGGGGCTCTCCCAGACGGGGGCTCCCCAGACGGGACTCTCCCAGACGGGGGCTCCCCAGACGGGGCAGGGGCGAGGAATGACAACTTCAGACAGGAGATTCTTCACCTCACTTGTCGTGTCACCGGACGCTCCCGCCGCTTGAAGAGGCTGTTGTGGACCTCACTCCGCCTTCCACCTCTCCCGGGGGTGGGGAGTCGGGCGCTTCCGCCCATGGGTCTTCCTCGGCCGAAGATCAACAACAACAACAATTTCCGGAGCCTCTCTTATTTATTTATTTATAAATATAAATAAATATTTATATATGTCCTACATTCTTGCAAACATAGCGTTTCGCGAAAGTACTTGATTCTAACTTTTCCTGGATTATGACCCGCTAAATCGTTTAAACACAGGTATCACACCTCCTCCACACCTTGTGGGGGAGGTGTTCAATGTTATATGCTAAGAATGATGATTAAGAACACTAGTCTATCCCAAAATATATATTCAGATAACTTCTATCACCAGGATAATCAACCAGTATTTTACAAGATTCGTCCTTCACTTCAGAGATAAAAAATGATTTTGTCTTTCAGTTTACGAACATTTGACAACATATTTCCTCTGGATAACCATCAGTTTTCTGTATGAAGAAAAATTCACATATCGTAACCCAGTTTTGTCACGATGCTCGGCAAGTTACCGTTCCTGGAGTGGTTGGCATTAAACGTCATTCAGCATTTTTAAGCTTATTTTGCATAATTTCAAATTCCTGTCCTAATGTTAATGCAACCAGCGCTTCAGGGTGCAAAAATTCTTGTTTTTACAGGACAACATTTTTTTAACTGATGCAAGAGTTGATGAAGCAGCATTAGTGTTAACTCCTTCACATCAACTACTTGGAAAACATTATATATATATTATTATATATATATATATATATATATATATATATATATATATATATATATATATATATATATATATATTTAAGATAAATAGGAAAACCAGGGATATACTGAACATCTTGGTCTTGAAGAGCTGTGATGTTGTGAACGTGTTCACTACTGTGATGCTGCGAACGTGTTCACTACTGTGATGCTGTGAACGTGTTCACTACTGTGATGTTGTGAACGTGTTCACTACTGTGATGCTGTGATGCTGTGAACGTGTTCACTACTGTGATGCTGTGAACGTGTTCACTACTGTGATGCTGTGAACGTGTTCACTACTGTGATGTTGTGAACGTGTTCACTACTGTGATTCTGTGATGCTGTGAACGTGTTCACTACTGTGATGCTGTGAACATGTTCACTACTGTGATGTTGTGAACGTGTTCTCTACTGTGATGCTGTGAACGTGTTCACTACTGTGATGCTGTGAACGTGTTCACTACTGTGATGCTGTGAACGTGTTCACTAATGTGATGCTGTGAACGTGTTCACTACGGCGATGCTGTGAACGTGTTCACTACTGTGATGCTGTGAACGTGTTCCCTACTGTGATGCTGTGAACGTGTTCACTACTCTGATGCTGTGAACGTGTTCACTACTGTGATGTTGTGAACGTGTTCACTACTGTGATGCTGTGAACGTGTTCACTACGGTAATGCTGTGAACGTGTTCACTACTGTGATGCTGTGAACGTGTTCACTACTGTGATGTTGTGAACGTGTTCACTACGGTGATGCTGTGAACGTGTTCACTACGGTGATGCTGTGAACGTGTTCACTACGGTGATGCTGTGATGCTGTGAACGTGTTCACTACTGTGATGCTGTGAACGTGTTCACTACTGTGTTGCTGTGAACGTGTGCACTACTGTGATACTGTGTTGCTGTGAACGTGTTCACTATGGTGATACTGTGAACGTGTTCACTACTGTGATGCTGTGAACGTATTCACTACTGTGATGCTGTGAACGTGTTCACTACTGTGATGCTGTGATGCTGTGAACGTGTTCACTACTGTGATGCTGTGAACGTGTTCACTACTGTGATGCTGTGAACGTGTTCACTACTGTGATGCTGTGAACGTGTTCACTACATTGTTGCTGTGAACGTGTTCACTACTGTGATACTGTGATGCTGTGAACGTGTTCACTACGGTGATACTATGTTGCTGTGAACGTGTTCACTACGGTGATACTGTGTTGCTGTGAACGTGTTCACTACTGTGATGCTGTGATGCTGTGAGCGTGTTCACTACGGTGATACTATGTTGCTGTGAACGTGTTCACTACGATGATTCTGTGATGCTGTGAACGTGTTCACTACTGTGATGCTGTGATGCTGTGAACGTGTTCACTACGGTGATACTGTGTTGCTGTGAACGTGTTCACAACGATGATACTGTGATACTGTGAACGTGTTCACTACGATGATACTGTGATGCTGTGAACGTGTTCACTACTGTGATGCTGTGAATGTGTTCACTACTGTGATGCTGTGAACGTGTTCACTACTGTGATGCTGTGAACGTGTTCACTACTGTGATGCTGTGAACGTGTTCACTACTGTGATGCTGTGAACGTGTTCACTACTGTGATGCTGTGAACGTGTTCACTACTGTGATGCTGTGAACGTGTTTACTACTGTGATGCTGTGAACGTGTTAACTACTGTGATGCTGTGAACGTGTTCACTACTGTGATGCTGTGAACGTGTTCACTGCTGTGATGCTGTGAACGTGTTCACTACTGTGATGCTGTGAACGTGTTCACTACTGTGATGCTGTGAACGTGTTCACTACTGTGATGCTGTGAACGTGTTCACTACTGTGATGCTGTGAACGTGTTCACTACTGTGATGCTGTGAACGTGTTCACTACTGTGATGCTGTGAATGTGTTCACTACGATGATACTGTGATACTGTGAACGTGTTCACTACGATGATACTGTGAACGTGTTCACTACTGAGGTAAACAGTTACTATATGTCTGGGATGATGTGACCCTGGGCTGTATACGACATGACTTGCACCAGTATTAACCGTGTTATATGTGGCGCTTCTCTATACGACTTGACTTGTATAAGTATTAGACATGTTATATGTTATATGACATGTTTCGATGTGGAATCAAAATATGATTTAATTAAACATATTTTAAGCAAAGCACAGAAACGTAGTATACCATACAAATTGAATAGATCGAATACTAATGATCCGAAATGAACATCAAGGGATCTGAAGAACCTCATCGGAAGAAAGAGAGTTTGGTTCAAAGGATTAAGAATGTAAAAGTCAGTTTAAAACAAGAATTCGTCCAACTGGTTAGAAATTTTAAAAAAGAGATAAGGAGAGCAAAAAGAGACTATGAAGTTTGTATAGCAGGGCAAGCAAAGACAAATCCTAAAGTATTTCTTTCAGTTATATTGAACAAAGATTAGGGAAAGGATTGGTCCATTAAAAACTGAGACAAGTCAAATAACTGATAACGACGAAGAGATGAGTAGAATTTTTAATAAAATTTTATCTCTGTATTACTAGAGAGGAACATAACACTATGCCTTCAGCCGAACAAGTCTATGTGGTTGGGGACGAGAACAGGTTGACTAGTTTAGTATGTACCAGGGAGAATGTTATTAAACAAATAGTAAAATTCAAGCCAAACAAATCCCCAGGGGCCGTACGAAGTGTTTGCCAGGGTGCTTAAGTGATGCAAAGAGAAGCTTCGCGAGCCATTGTCTACCATATTTAATTAAACATTAGAGTCAGGCAGAGTGACAGAGTCGTGGAAGGTTGCTAGTGTGGAACCAATTTTCAAGAAAGCAGACAGCTCACTTGCGTTAAACTATCGATCAATTAGCTTAACGTCTATTGTGGGACAGTTACTTCAATCGATGAAAATACCGTTCGTCCTCATCTTGAAAAACATAAATTATAAATGATTCATAACATGGTTTTACAAATGGCCTTTCATGTTTAAGAAATTGGCTATTATTTTATTCTAGCATAGTTGAGGCAGTTGATAGTGGTAAGAACTGTGATGTGTACCTTGACTTTAGCAAAGCTTTTGATACAGTGCCACATGAAAGACTGATAAAAAAGACAGAGGCTAACGGTGGTGCTTTATCAAGTTGGATTAGGACATAGCTATACAAAAACCAAGTGGGGTTATTCCATGGCCATATCAATTGGGTTAAGTCAGAGTGGGAAAATGTAAGTGGAATGCCTAACGGCTCTGTCCTGAGACCTCTGTTATTCGTAACTTATATAAATGATTTAGATTCAAGTTTGATCAGCAATATTTGCAAATTTGCCGATGATACAAAAGTTGGGAGGGTAATAAGAACGGAAAAAGACTCACTATCACACCAAAACGATCTAAATAACGGTTTGAAATGGTCAAAAGATTGGCAGACGCAGTTTAATTGTGACAAACGTATGGTTTTGAGGCTAGGTAATGATGATAGAGTTACAAGATACGAGATAGATGGTGTTAAGATTGCGAATTTGGAGTGCGAAAGAGATCTGGGAGTAATGATTAGTAAGAATTTAAAATAAAAAAAATTAATGCATAAATGTTCGTAATAAGGCAAATAGGACACTGGGATTTATTAATCGAAGCGTTAGTAACAAGACACCTGGTGTGGTTCTTCAGCTATATCTTGCTCTGGTTAGGCCCCATTTAGATTATGTAGTTCAGTTTTGGTCGCCTTACTATAGAATGGATATAAATTCACTTGAACGCATCCAGCGTAGGATGATAAAGTTAATTCCCCAAATTAGAAACCTGTCATATGAAGAAAGATTGACAAAGCTTAATTAAATTACATTCTCTAGAAATGGGAAGAATTAAAGATAACATGATAGAGGTGTACAAGTGAATGAATGTACATAACAAAGGGAATATTAATACGGTATTCAAAATATCAAGGGAAGGGAAGGGAACTATCAGGATAAAGCACCAAGCTATTACGACTATATAGCATTGGGAAGGGGTCAGGATAAGGATTAGGGATGGGAATGGTGGCGCAACCATCTGGACGGTCGGGGATTGAACGCCGACCTGCATGAAGCGAGACCGTCGCTCTACCGTCCAGCCCTCGTGGTTGGGTATCAACACAGGACAGAACACGAAACAATGGGTATAAATTAGACAAGTTTAGATTTAGGAAAGGCCTCGGTAAATACTGGTTCGGTAAGAGGGTTGTTGATTTGTGGAACCATTTACCATGTTACATGGTGGAGGTGAGGTCCCTTGATTGTTTCAAGCGTGGGTTGGACATGTATATGAGTGGGATTGGGTGGATATAAATAGGAGCTGCCTCGTATGGGCCAATAGGCCTTCTGCAGTTATATTTATTCTTATTTATTCCTATGTTCTCCCTATACGACATGACTTGTATAAGTATTAGAAACGTTATATGTGGTGCTTCTCCCTATACGACATGACTTGTATAAGAATTAGACGTGTTATATTTATTATAACGTGTTATTTATATATTAGACGTGAATTAGACGTGTGGTGCTTCTCCGTATATGACTTAACCTGTACACGTATTAGAAGTATCAGATGAAGTGAATAAAACCAGAATGAGACATATCAAATATAAACGACAGGATAACTCATAATGTGAATCTTATATGATGTCAACGTTATTCACGGATTTGCTTCATTTGATTTGATATCAAACGCAATATTGTTGTCGTGTAACTGCAGTAAATAAAATAAATGAAAGTCGACCACCTGAAAATAGAATTATCCTGCAGTGTTGTTCCAATTAGTTCTCTCATTAAACGTATGTACGTAAATCCCGTTCTAGTGGCAGAAAGCTACGCGCTCAGCACCTCGGACCTATTTTCCAACTAAACCCTTAGTACTAAACACTCACACAAAACATCTCAAACTTATACATCATGAATACAAAACAAACTACTTTGCTGCTTTTTACAGCTCAAATATTATTTACCTTTTGGTTTTTCCTCAGATACAGCCATTAACATAGGTAGTTAACCAGGTTATTATCCTGTGGCATCCATGACTGGTGGTCGTATCACCGCTGAGAAGAACAACTGACAGTATAGAACCAATTTTTCCGTTTCTCTACAATAATAAACTTTTATTTTGCCATCGATGAGTTCACATGAATGATGAGCCAAAGATATGAGTTCAAGAGTCTAAAGACACGGCACTGGGCGTTCATGGAGTTAGGAGCCAACACTAAGTTACCTGGAGATAGGATCCAGCACAGAGTTACAATGAGTAAGGAGGCATCTCTGTGTACTCTTTTGAGTAAGGTGCTAGCAGAAAATGTTCCCTGGAGTAAGGTGACATCTCTGTATGTTCCCTGGAGTAAGGAGACATCTCTGTATGTTCCCTGGAGTAAGGAGACATCTCTGTATGTTCCCTGGAGTAAGGAGACATCTCTGTATGTTCCCTGGAGTAAGGAGACATCTCTGTATGTTCCCTGGAGTAAGGAGACATCTCTGTATGTTCCCTGGAGTAAGGAGACATCTCTGTATGTTCCCTGGAGTAAGGAGACATCTCTGTATGTTCCCTGGAGTAAGGAGACATCTCTGTATGTTCCCTGGAGTAAGGTGACATCTCTGTATGTTCCCTGGAGTAAGGAGACATCTCTGTATGTTCCCTGGAGTAAGGAGACATCTCTGTATGTTCCCTGGAGTAAGGAGACATCTCTGTATGTTCCCTGGAGTAAGGAGACATCTCTGTATGTTCCCTGGAGTAAGGAGACATCTCTGTATGTTCCCTGGAGTAAGGAGACATCTCTGTATGTTCCCTGGAGTAAGGAGACATCTCTGTATGTTCCCTGGAGTAAGGAGACATCTCTGTATGTTCCCTGGAGTAAGGAGACATCTCTGTATGTTCCCTGGAGTAAGGAAACATCTCTGTATGTTCCCTGGAGTAAGGAGACATTTCTGTATGTTCCCTGGAGTAAGGAGACATCTCTGTACGTTCCCTGGAGTAAGGAGACATCTCTGTATGTTTCCTGGAGTAAGGAGACATCTCTGTATGTTCCCTGGAGTAAGGAGACATCTCTGTATGTTCCCTGGAGTAAGGAGACATCTCTGTATGTTCCCTGGAGTAAGGCGACATCTCCGTTTCTTCCCTGGAGTAAGGTGTTAGGACAGTGTGATACTTGGAGCAAGTAGCAGCACTCTGTCCTAGCTGGAGTAATAACTCTTACGTGAATGTGTTCCATTGACTACGTGAGCATGCACTCTGTGTTCCGTGGAGTAAAGAGTCAGCACTGTGCATTACCTGGAGAAAGGAGCCGTCACTGTGTTACCTGCAGTAAGTGACCCACACTGTGTTACCTGCAGTAAGTGACCCACACTGTGTTACCTGCAGTAAGTGGCCCACACTGTGTTACCTGCAGTAAGTGGCCCACACTGTGTTACCTGCAGTAAGTGACCCACACTGTGTTACCTGCAGTAAGTGACCCACACTGTGTTACCTGCAGTAAGTGGCCCACACTGTGTTACCTGTCGTAAGTGGCCCACACTGTGTTACCTGCCTTAAGTGGCCCACACTGTGTTACCTGCAGTAAGTGACCCACACTGTGTTACCTGCCGTAAGTGGCCCACACTGTGTTACCTGCCGTAAGTGGCCCACACTGTGTTACCTGCAGTAAGTGGCCCACACTGTGTTACCTGCCGTAAGTGGCCCACACTGTGTTACCTGCCGTAAGTGGCCCACACTGTGTTACCTGCAGTAAGTGGCCCACACTGTGTTACCTGCCGTAAGTGGCCCACACTGTGTTACCTGCCTTAAGTGGCCCACACTGTGTTACCTGCAGTAAGTGACCCACACTGTGTTACCTGCCGTAAGTGGCCCACACTGTGTTACCTGCCGTAAGTGGCCCACACTGTGTTACCTGCAGTAAGTGGCCCACACTGTGTTACCTGCCGTAAGTGGCCCACACTGTGTTACCTGCCGTAAGTGGCCCACACTGTGTTACCTGCAGTAAGTGGCCCACACTGTGTTACCTGCCGTAAGTGGCCCACACTGTGTTACCTGCAGTAAGTGGCCCACACTGTGTTACCTGCCTTAAGTGGCCCACACTGTGTTACCTGCAGTAAGTGACCCACACTGTGTTACCTGCAGTAAGTGGCCCACACTGTGTTACCTGCCGTAAGTGGCCCACACTGTGTTACCTGCCGTAAGTGGCCCACACTGTGTTACCTGCAGTAAGTGGCCCACACTGTGTTACCTGCAGTAAGTGGCCCACACTGTGTTACCTGCAGTAAGTGGCCCACACTGTGTTACCTGCCGTAAGTGGCCCACTCTGTGTTACCTGCAGTAAGTGACCCACACTGTGTTACCTGCAGTAAGTGGCCCACACTGTGTTACCTGCAGTAAGTGACCCACACTGTGTTACCTGCAGTAAGTGGCCCACACTGTGTTACCTGCAGTAAGTGGCCCACACTGTGTTACCTGCAGTAAGTGACCCACACTGTGTTACCTGCAGTAAGTGGCCCACACTGTGTTACCTACAGTAAGTGGCCCACACTGTGTTACCTGCAGTAAGTGGCCCACACTGTGTTACCTGCAGTAAGTGGCCCACACTGTGTTACCTGCAGTAAGTGGCCCACACTGTGTTACCTGCAGTAAGTGACCCACACTTAGTTACCTGAAGGAGCCATCAAGGTGATAAGTGGGGTAAAGACCATCACTTGCCTGACGTGATTCATCAACATTAGTTTAACAACCATTTTTTTTTTACTAGTTGTATATGAAAAGGGCTGCATTTGTTCTAAGTTTCAGTTCTGTAGCATAAATAGTAAGGGAGATTTTTATTTTTATATTTTTTTCCACGAAGTTTACAACCACACCTTTCAGATATAATTATTCTATGACACTTTTCTGACACATTAACATATACTAAAGGATCTCTTGCAAGGGATTTTCCAAAACGTCTTTAGTTTTCCTAATACAAATAGTCTAAGTTCCCCCCAAAATTATGCAAATATATCATGTTTATTACTATTATAAAGTCAATAAATGAACTCAGAATAAAACGCTTGCTTACGATTTTAGAGACATAAAATATACATATAATGTGTAAGTTTCATGTAAATTGAATAAAAAATGAAAGAGATATCCATTTTCAAGTAACATAAACATTCAAGTAAGTAAAAAATAAAGTCTAAGGTGTTGCCCTCTGTGGCTGAGGTTGATATCAACCAATTTCCTCCCAAATTGGCACCCTTACAGATAGGCTTACGTGCAGTCAGGTGTATAAGTTTCATGCAAATCGCTCTATAAACAAATGACAGAGATAAAATTAAAATAAAAAGTAAAATTTGACTTTTTTTTAACAAATTTTTTGTAATAAATCTAATTATAATTTGTTTTTAATATATGCTATTGTGATAGCTGAGAGTCACCGACGTGATTTCAGTTCATATTTTTCTTTGATAATCGTTTTTGACCATTTTGGAAAAATTTTGACACATAATTCAATATTTTTTTCTCCCTTCTTATTTATGCTACTATGCTGAGACTTGGACCAAATGAAACCCTTTTCATATAAACTTGTCAAAAAAGTTTGATTGAAATTGAACGAGTTTTCATTTATTGCATTTTTTGTGAATAACGCCCCCTTAGTTAGATGATTCACGAATCATAAAAGATTTCACCATCATGTGTTTCTCGCTGTTTTTCTTCCTTTTACTAGAAAACTTGCCATATATAATATATATATATATATATATATATATATATATATATATATATACCTCTGGCTGGAAGAAGGCGGACCCATAGCCTCGGAGGAAATCACACATAACGCATTGGAGGGAATGTAGGTCCCCTCCAATACAATTTCTGTGCTTTTCTCCTACCACCCCTTCCTTTTTTTTTTTTTTTTATACACACGAGGTAACACTATATATATATATATATATATATATATATATATATATATATATATATATATAATATATATATATATATATACATTTATATATATATATAAATATATATATATATATATATATATATATATATATATATATATATATATATATATATATATATATTTATATATATGTCGTACCTAGTAGCCAGAACTCACTTTTTGGCCTACTATGCAATGCCAGATTTGCCTAATAAGCCAAGTTTTCCTGAATTAATATATTTTCTCTAATTTTTTTCTTATGAAATGATAAAGCTACCTATTTCATTATGTATGAGGTAATTTTTTTTATTGGAGTTAAAATAACGTAGATATATGACCGAACCTAACCAACCCTACCTAACCTAATCTAACCTATCTTTAAAGGTTAGGTTAGGTTAGGTAGCCGAAAAAGTTAGGTTAGGTTAGGTTAGGTAGGTTAGGTAGTCGAAAAACAATTAATTCATGAAAACTTTGCTTATTAGGCAAATCAGGCCTTGCATAGTAGGCTGAGAAGTGCGTTCTGGCTACTAGGTACGACATATGTCTATATATATATATATATATATATATATATATATATATATATATATATATATATATATATATTTATATATATATATATATATTTATATATATATAAATATATATATATATATATATATATATATATATATATATATATATATAAATACATATATATATATATATATATATATATATATATATATATATATATATATATATATATATATATATATATATATATATATATATAGTGTTACCTCGTGTGTATAAGTGAGTCGACGAGTTGATTCTTCTGAACACTTATTTCAATTCGTTGTTTGTATCTTATGCCCATATAGGCAGAGTTGGCATTGTTGAATTTCCATTATTTATAATCTCTATGTTTAATGAAGTCTGAAAGCCTTCGTGTTTACGGCCATTGAAGTGCCAGCATTTTACTTCGTCAAAGAACCCTTCCGTGGTTCAGTTGAATTAAAAATATGACCTTTGAAAGGTTGGGAAAAGAGGTTTGAATGAATTATTACTGATCCCGAGTGATTGACATGCTTAAATTGTTTTAGTCTCTGCCAATAAAAAAAATTAATGCCAAATATGAAAACGATTTGACTGACACAAAGATTCTTAAACACTTGTGTGTTCTGTCAACACTGAAGGTAAGACACCATTTTATCTAATGTGTCCGTTACAGATTCCTTTTTTACGCCTTTATCTGCAACAGATCCTTCCTTTTATGTATTGTGTCTGTAACACGCCCTTACTTTTGCGTCTTGTCTGTAACAGGTTGTTTCTTTTGGTGTTATAGTAGTTAAGAGCTCCCATTATTACACTCAAAGTACAGACATTTAATTAATGCTCTTATAACCTCTTTCATTCTCGCTCATTCCTCTGATCACTAGAGCGCAAATATTATGAAAAAAATTATAATGTGGAGAAAATTTTCAAATTTTTTTGGTTAAAATATTTTTATTCCAAAGAAAGGTGCCGTGATGTTTTAATTAAATATTTAGGATTTCATCATCTCTAGCAGGAATAAGGGTCGTTTGGTCGTGTTAGCGTCATACCGAATTGCTGAAGGCAGACGAGCATGTATTCAGGAGTAAAAGCATTATTAACCGATCAGACCAATTGTGAGATTAATCGTAGTTAATACATGGCGTTTAACAGTAGATAGAAGTATTTTGCAACGAGAGGGACGAGGAGGAGGGAGGAACGCGGAGAGGGGGGGAGGGAGGGTTATTGTGGAGAGGCGGATGGGGAAAAGTAGAGTGGTGGGAGTGGGGGAAGTAGAAGTAAGGAGGGGGGGGGAGACGTGGAACTCTCTGGGGGAGGGAATTGGGTGGTTGGAGGGAAGACGGGTTTGGTGGGTAAGGAGGGAGTGGGCGGGGAGAGGGCGGGGGGTGAGTGAAGGGGAGGGAGTGCTGCTGGAGGGAGGGTGGAGCCACTCACTGAGACAGGTCTGGGGAGGGGAGGGTGGAGCCCTCACTGAGGCAGGTCTGGTGAAGGAGGGTGGAGCCACTCACTGAGGCAGGTCTGGTGGAGGGAGGGTGGAGCCACTCACTGAGACAGGTCTGGTGGAGGGAGGGTGGAGCCACTCACAGAGGCAGGTCTGGTGGAGGGAGGGTGGAGCCACTCACTGAGACGGTGTGGTGGAGGGAGGGTGGAGCCACTCACTGAGACAGGTGTGGTGAAGGGAGGGTGAGCCACTCACTGAGACAGGTCTGGTGGAGGAAGGGTGGAGCCACTCACAGAGGCAGGTCTGGTGGAGGGAGGGTGGAGCCACTCACTGAGGGTCGTCCTGGTGGAGGGAGGGTGGAGCCACTCACTGAACAGGTGTGGTGGAGGGAGGGTGGAGCCACTCACTGAGGCAGGTCTGGTGGAGGGAGGGTGGAGCCACTCACAGAGGCAGGTCTGGTGAAGGGAGGGTGGCCCACTCACTGAGGCAGGTCTGGTGGAGGGAGGGTGGAGCCACTCACTGAGCAGGTCTGGTGGAGGGAGGGTGGAGCCACTCACTGAGGCAGGTCTGTGGAGAGGGTGGAGCCTCACTGAGACAGGTCTGGTGGAGGGAGGGTGGAGCCACTCCTGAGACAGGTCTGGTGGAGGGAGGGTTGAGCCACTCACTGAGGCAGTTTTGTGCTGGCGGAACACTCAACAGTTGTACCAGTTAATTTACTGGCGGCCTCCGTTAACTCTCCCACACACCAAGCTTCCAGTGGCCTCACAACACCAAGCTTCCAGTGGCCCACAACACCAGGCTTCCAGTGGCCTCACAACACCAAGCTTCCAGTGGCTCACAACACCAAGCTTCCAGTGGCCCCACAACACCAAGCTTCCAGTGGCCTCACAACACCAAGCTTCCAGTGGCCTCACAACACCAAGCTTCCAATGGCAGCACAACACCAAGCTTCCAATGGCAGCACAACACCAAGCTTCCAGTGGCCTCACAACACCAAGCTTCCAGTGGCCTCACAACACCAAGCTTCCAGTGGCCTCACAACACCAAGCTTCCAGTGGCCTCACAACACCAAGCTTCCATGGCAGCACAACACCAAGCTTCCAGTGGCCTCACAACACCAAGCTTCCAGTGGCCTCACAACACCAAGCTTCCAGTGGCCTCACAACACCAAGCTTCCAGTGGCCTCACAACACCAAGCTTCCAGTGGCCTCACAACACCAAGCTTCCAGTGGCCTCACAACACCAAGCTTCCAGTGGCCTCACAACACCAAGCTTCCAGTGGCAGCACAACACCAAGCTTCCAGTGGCCTCACAACACCAAGCTTCCAGTGGCCTCACAACACCAAGCTTCCAGTGGCCTCACAACACCAAGCTTCCAGTGGCCTCACAACACCAAGCTTCCAGTGGCCTCACAACACCAAGCTTCCAGTGGCCTCACAACACCAAGCTTCCAGTGGCATCACAACACCAAGCTTCCAGTGGCAGCAAACACCAAGCTTCCAGTGGCCTCACAACACCAAGCTTCCAGTGGCCTCACAACACCAAGCTTCCAGTGGCCTCACAACACCAAGCTTCCAGTGGCCTCACAACACCAAGCTTCCAGTGGCCTCACAACACCAAGCTTCCAGTGGCAGCACAACACCAAGCTTCCAGTGGCAGCACAACACCAAGCTTCCAGTGGCCTCACAACACAAGCTTCCAGTGGCCTCACAACACCAAGCTTCCAGTGGCCTCACAACACCAAGCTTCCAGTGGCCTCACAACACAAAGCTTCCAGTGGCATCACAACACCCAGCTTCCAGTGGCCTCACAACACAAAGCTTCCAGTGGCATCACAACACAAAGCTTCCAGTGGCAGCACAACACCAAGCTTCCAGTGGCCTCACAACACAAAGCTTCCAGTGGCATCACAACCCAAGCTTCCAGTGGCCTCACAACACAAAGCTTCCAGTGGCCTCACAACACAAAGCTTCCAGTGGCATCACAACACCAAGCTTCCAGTGGCCTCACAAAGCAAAGCTTCCAGTGGCATCACAACACAAAGCTTCCAGTGGCCTCACAACACAAAGCTTCCAGTGGCCTCACAACACAAAGCTTCCAGTGGCCTCACAACACAAAGCTTCCAGTGGCATCACAACACCAAGCTTCCAGTGGCCTCACAACGCAAAGCTTCCAGTGGCATCACACACCAAGCTTCCAGTGGCCTCACAACACAAAGCTTCCAGTGGCAGCACAACACCAAGCTTCCAGTGGCTTCACAACACCAAGCTTCCAGTGCCTCACAACACCAAGCTTCCAGTGGCAGCACAACACCAAGCTTCCAGTGGCCTCACAACACCAAACTTCCAGTGGCCTCACAACACCAAGCTTCCATTGGCCTCACAACACCAAGCTTCCAGTGGCCTCACAACGCCAAGCTTCCAGTGGCCTCACAACACCAAGCTTCCAGTGGCCTCACAACACCAAGCTTCCAGTGGCATCACAACACCAAGCTTCCAGTGGCCCCACAACACCAAGCTTCCAATGGCTCCACAACACCAAGCTTCCAGTGGCAGTACAACACCAAGCTTCCAGTGGCCTCACAACACCAAGCTTCCAGTGGCCTCACAACACTAAGCTTAAAGTGGCAGCAAAACACCAAGCTTCCAGTGGCCTCACAACACCAAGCTTCCAGTGGCCTCACAACTCCAAGCTTCCAGGGCTTCACAATACCAAGCTTCCAGTGGCCTCACAACACCAAGCTTCCAGTGGCAGCACAACACCAAGCTTCCAGTGGCAGCACAACACCAAGCTTCCAGTGGCAGCACAACACCAAGCTTCCAGTGGCAGCACAACACCAAGCTTCCAGTGGCCTCACAACACCAAGCTTCCAGTGGCATCACAACACCAAGCTTCCAGTGGCCTCACAACACCAAGCTTCCAGTGGCAGCACAACACCAAGCTTCCAGTGGCAGCACAACACCAAGCTTCCAGTGGCCTCACAACACCAAGCTTCCAGTGGCCTCACAACTCCAAGCTTCCAGTGGCTTCACAATACCAAGCTTCCAGTGGCCTCACAACACCAAGCTTCCAGTGGCAGCACAACACCAAGCTTCCAGTGGCCTCACAACACCAAGCTTCCAGTGGCAGCACAACACCAAGCTTCCAGTGGCAGCACAACACCAAGCTTCCAGTGGCAGCACAACACCAAGCTTCCAGTGGCCTCACAACACCAAGCTTCCAGTGGCCTCACAACACCAAGCTTCCAGTGGCATCACAACACCAAGCTTCCAGTGGCCTCACAACACCAAGCTTCCAGTGGCAGCACAACACCAAGCTTCCAGTGGCAGCACAACACCAAGCTTCCAGTGGCCTCACAACACCAAGCTTCCAGTGGCCTCACAACTCCAAGCTTCCAGTGGCTTCACAATACCAAGCTTCCAGTGGCCTCACAACACCAAGCTTCCAGTGGCAGCACAACACCAAGCTTCCAGTGGCCTCACAACACCAAGCTTCCAGTGGCAGCACAACACCAAGCTTCCAGTGGCCTCACAACACCAAGCTTCCAGTGGCAGCACAACACCAAGCTTCCAGTGGCAGCACAACACGAAGATCTTGACAACGAGCAGCTAAACGCTAGTCAGGAGCGAGGTAACTATAAATGGCATTATGTAGATGTATGTAAATGATCAGTTCTACATAACTTTGCATATATTAACCTCACCAATTTAGCCAATTGATGGGATAATTATTTATTCAAATTGGTTCATAAACATATACATTCATCCCTGAACTATGATAGAGAGTAAATCAACAACACAGATTTGAATATTTCAGAGGTTGTAGGAATATGCAAGGGTGGAGATGTTGCTCGTATTTATTATATGTATTGCAGAGGATTGATGGGTATCCTGCAAGCTTCTGTTGAGTCGGTACCAGGGATCTTGTGTAGGGTGTGTTGCAGGTATGGGGGAGTGTTGCAGATATGGGTGGTCTTGCAGGTATAGGGGGAGTGTTGCATTGCAGGTATGTGGGAGTGTTGCAGGTATGAGGAAGTGTTACAGGTATGGGGGAGCGTAGCAGCTATGGGAGAGTGTTGCAGGGATGGGGGAGTGTTGCAGGTATAGGGGTGTGTTGCAGGTATGGGGGTGTGTTGCAGGTATAGCTCCTCGGCCTGACTCATGGAATTCAATATGGATACTCAGCAGACGCTGGATACTCAATTTCCTGTCGAACAGAACACAAAGAGTAACAGTCAATCAAATAAAATCGAGTCCAAGCGATGTTAAAATCTTGCACCACTACTGTTCCTTATTCTCATATGAGATAAAGACAAAAATACACGTCACAGCTTCGTGTCGTCCTTTGCAGATGACACAAAAATCAGCATGAACATTAACTCTGCTGAAGTCATAGAAAAACTACAAGCAGGTGTCAACAAAGTTTTCGATTGGGCAGCAGAAATTAACGTGATGTTTAATTAACAGTGATAAATTTCAGGTACTCAGGTACGGCAAAAATGAGGATCTGAAACATAATACAGGGTACAAAACACAATCGAATCTTCCCATAGTAGAAACACAGCATGTCAAGGGTTTGGGAATAATGATGTCCGACGATCTAACGTTTAGGGAGCATAACCAAGCAAATATTGCGTCAGCCAGAAAAATGATCGGATGGATTACTAGAACTTTAAATCCAAGGATCCCATCACAATGGTTATACTCTTCAAGTCACTTGTGTTGTCCCGTCTCGAGTACTGCTCAGTACTCACTTCCCCCTTCAGAGAAGAAGAGATTGCTGAAATAGAGGGAATACAGAGAACATATATGACACGCATAGACGAGATAAAACACCTAAATTATTGGGATCGTCTCAAAGCTCTCCAAATGTACTCTCTAGAAAGGAGACAAGAGATACCAAATAATATACACATGGAAAATACTGGAGGGCCAGGTCCCAAATCTACGCCAGTAAGATAACAACGTACTGGAGTAAACGATATGGAAGAAAATGCAAGATTGAACCAGTGAAAAGCAGAGGTGCCATAGGCACAATCAGAGAACACAGTATAAACATCAGAGGTCCGCGGTTGTTCACGTCCTCCAGCGACTATAAGAAATATTGCCGGAACAACCGTGGACATCTTCAAGAGAAAACTGGACTGTTTTCTAAGAGAAGTTCCGCATCAGCCGGGCTGTGGTGGGTATGTGGCCCGCGGGCCGCTCCAAGTAACAGCCTGGTGGACCAAAGTCTCACAAGTCGAGCCTGGCCTCGGGACTGGCTTTGGGAGTAGAAGAACTCCCAGAACCCCATCAGCAGGTATAGGGGAGAGTTACAGGTGTGGGGAGTGTTGCAGGTATGGGGAGTGTAGTAGGTATGGGGGAGTGTTGCAGTATGTGGGAGTGTTCCAGGTATGGGGGAGTGTTGCATGTTTTGGAAGTGTTGCAGGTAGGGGGAATTTTGCAGGTATGTGGGAGTGTTACAGGTATGTGAGAGTGTTGCAGGAATGGAAGAGTGATGCAGGTATGCGGGAGTGTTGCAGGAATGGGGAAGTGTTGCAGGTATGGGGGAGTGTGCAGGTATGGGTGAGTGTTGCAGGTATGTGGGAATGTTGCAGGTATAGGGGAGTGTTGCAGGTATGGGGGAGTGTTGCAGGTATGTGGGAGTGTGCAGGTATGTGGGAGTGTTGCAGGTATGTGGTGTGTTGCAGGTATGTGGGAGTGTTGCAGGTATATGGGAGTATTGCAGTATGTGGAGTGTTGCAGGTATGTAGGTTTGTTGCAGGTATATGGGAGGGTTGCAGGTATGGGGAAGTGTTGCAGGTATGGGGGAGTGTTGCAGGTATGGGGAAGTGTTGCAGGTATGTGGAGTGTTGCAGGTATGTGGGAGTGTTGCAGGTATGGGGAGTGTTGCAGGTATGTGGGAGTGTTGCAGGTATGTGGGAGTATTGCAGGTATGTGGGAGGGTTGCAGGTATGTGGGAGTGGTTGCAGGTATGGGGAAGTGTTGCAGGTATGGGGGAGTGTTGCAGGTATGTGGGAGTGTTCAGGTATGTGGGAGTGTTGCAGGTATGGGGAAGTGTTGCAGGTATGGGGGAGTGTTGGAGGTATGTGGGAGTGTTGCAGTATGTGGGAGTGTTGCAGGTATGTGGGAGTGTTGCAGGTATGGGAGTGTTGCAGGTATGGGGAAGTGTTGCAGGTATGGGGAGTGTTGCAGGTATGGGGAAGTGTTGCAGGTATGTGGGAGTGTTGCAGGTATGGGGAAGTGTTGCAGGTATGGGGAAGTGTTGCAGGTATGTGGGAGTGTTGCAGGTATGTGGGAGTGTTGCAGGTATGGGGAAGTGTTGCAGGTATGGGGGAGTGTTGCAGGTATGGGGAGTGTTGCAGGTATGGGGAGTGTTTTGCAGGTATGTGGGAGTGTTGCAGGTATGTGGAGGGTTGCAGTATGGGGGAGTGTTGCAGGTATGTGGGAAAGTTGCAGGTATGGCGGGAGTGTTGCAGGTATGTGGGAGTGTTGCAGGTATGGGGAGTGTTGCAGGTATGGGGGAGGGTTGAAGGTATGTGGGAGTGTTGCAGGTATGTGGGAGTGTTGCAGGTATGTGGGAGTGTTGCAGGTATGGGGGAGTGTTGCAGGTATGGGGGAGTGTTGCAGGTATATGGGAGTGTTGCAGGTATGGGGAGTGTTGCAGGTATATGGGAGTGTTGCAGGTATGTGGGAGTGTTGCAGGTATGTGGAGTGTTGCAGGTATGTGGGAGTTTGCAGTATGTGGGAGTGTTGCAGGTATGTGGGAGTGTTGCAGGTATGTGGGAGGGTTGTAGGTATGTGGGACTGTTGCAGTATGTGGAAGTGTTGCAGGTATGGGGGAGGTTGCAGGTATGTGGAAGTGTTGCAGGTATGGGGGAGTGTTGCAGGTGTGTGCGGCACCTCCCCGGAAGATTTTGCGTGTTACTTTTTGGAATCATATGTATGTGTACTCGCCTAGTGGTGCTTGCGGGGGTTGAGCTCTGTCTCCTTGGTCCCGCCTCTCAACTGTCTATCAACTGGTGTACAGGTTCCTGAGCCTATTGGGCACTATCATATCTACATATTAAACAGTGTATGGAGTCAGCCTCCACCACATCACTGCCAAATGCATTCCACCTGTTAACTACGTTGATACTGAAAAAGTTCCTTCTAACGTCTCTGTGGCTCATGTGGGTACTCAGTTTCCACCTGTGTCCCCTTGTTCGCGTACCACCAGTGTTGAATAGTTTATCCTTGTTTACCCTGTCGATTCCCCTGGGGATTTTGTAGGTTGTGATCATGTCTACCCTTACTCCTCTTTCTTCCAGTGTCGTAAGGTGCATTTCTTGCAGCCTTTCCTCGTAACTCATGCCTCGTTGTTCTGGGACTAGTCTAGTGGCATACCTTTGGACTTTTTGCAGCTTCATCTTGTGCTTGACAAGGTACGGGCTCCATGCTGGGGCCGCATACTCCACGATTGGTCTTACATATGTGGTGTACAAGATTCTGAATGATTCCTTACACAGGTTCCTGAACGCTGTTCTTATGTTAGCCAGCCTCGCATATGCCGCAGACGTTATTCTTTTTATGTGGCTTCAGGAGACAGGTTTGGTGCGATATCACTCCTAGATCTTTTTCTCTGTCCGTTTCATTAAGTACTTCATCTCCTATTCTGTATCCTGTGTCTGGCCTCCTGTTTCCACTGCATAGTTTCATTATTTTGCATTTACTCGTGTTGAACTTCAACAGCCATTTTTTTGACCATTCACTAAGTGCGTCTAGGTCATCTTGTAGCCTCCTACTATCATCCTCTGATTCAACTTTCCTCATAATTTTTGCATCATCAGCAAACATTGAGAGAAACGAGTCTATACCCTCTGGGAGATCATTTACATATATCAGAAACAGTATAGGTCCAAGGACTGACCCCTTCGGGACTCCACTTGTAACTTCTCGCCAAGCTGAGACCTCACCCCTCACACTGACTCGTTGTCTCCTGTTGCTTAGGTACTCCTTTATCTCATGGAAGACCTTCCCTTTCACTCCAGCCTGCATCTCCAGCTTTTTCACTATCCTCTTGTGTGGTACTGTATCAAAGGTTTTCTGACAATCCAAAAATAGGCAGTCTGCCCACCCTTCTCTTTCTTGCCTGATTTTTGTTGCCTGGTCGTAGAATTCAATTAATCCTGTGAGGATTAATACTTGCCATCCCTGAACCCATGTTGATGCTGTTACAAAGTTCTTTCGCTCCAGACGTTCCCCTAGGTTTCATCGCACAATCTTCTCCATCAGCTTGCATGGTATGCAGGTTAGGGACACTGGCCTGCAGTTCAGTGCCTCCTGTCTATCCCCTTTCTTGTATATCGGGACTACGTTAGCTGCTTTCCAAATTTCTGGCAGTTCCCCTGTTGCATTTGTTATATACTATGGAGAGTGGCAGGCACAGTTCTTCTGCTCCTTCCTTTAGTATCCAAGAAGAGATTCCATCTGGGCCTAATTCCTTCTGGGCCTATAGCCTTTGTCACGTCCAACTCTAGTAAACACTTCATTACTTCCCCGCTGGTAATCTCAAACTCTTCCAGTGGTCCCTTGTTAACTATTCCCTCTGTTATCTCTGGAATTTCTCCTTGCTCTAAGGTGAAGACCTCCTGCAATTTCTTATTCAGTTCCTCACACACTTCCTTGTCGTTTGTAGTGAATCCTTCCGCCCCTATCCTTAATTTCATAACCTGTTTCTTTACTGCTTTTTTCTCCTGTTGTGGCTATGCAGCAATTTAGGCTGAGCCTTTGCATTGCTTGCGATGTCATTTTCGTGTTGTCTTTCTGCCTCTCTTCTCATCCTGACATATTCATTCCTGGCACTCTGGTATCTTTCTCTGCTCTCCAGTGTCCTGTTATTCCTATAGTTTCTCTATGCCCTTTTTTTTGCTGCTTAGCTAGCCTACACCTCTGATTAAACCATGGGTTTCTCATCTTCATCTCACTGTTTTCCTTCTGGACTGGGACAAACTTGTTTACTGCGTCCTTGCACTGCTGCGTGATGTAGTCTATCATGTCTTGAGCCGTCTTTCCCCTGAGCTCTGTTTCCCATGCTATATCTGTTAGGAATTTTCTTATCAGATGTACTCACCTAGTTGTGCTTGCGGGGGTGGAGCTCTGCTCTTTGGTCCGCTGTGTGTACTCACCTATTAGGAGTAAGTTATGTGTGTGTGTGTGTGTGTTTGTGTGTGTGTGTGTGTGTGTGTGTGTGTGTGTGTGTGTGTTGTGTGTGTGTGTGTGTGTGTGGTGTGTGTGTGTGTGTGTGTGTGTGTGTGTGTACTCACCTAGTTGTACTCACCTAGTTGTGTTTGCGGGGTTGAGCTCTGGCTCTTTGGTCCCCCCGTCAATCAACAGGTGTACAGTTTCCTGAGCCTAATGGGTTCTATCATATCTACACTTGAAACTGTGTATGGAGTCAGCCTCCACCACATCACTTCCTAATGCATTCCATTTGTCAACCACTCTGACACTAAAAAAGTTCTTTCTAATATCTCTGTGGCTCATTTGGGCACTCAGTTTCCACCTGTGTCCCCTTGTGTGTGTGCCCCTTGTGTTAAATAGCCTGTCTTTATCTACCCTATCAATTCCCTTCAGAATCTTGAATGTGGTGATCATGTCCCCCCTAACTCTTCTGTCTTCCAGCGAAGTGAGGTTTAATTCCCGTAGTCTCTCCTCGTAGCTCATACCTCTCAGCTCGGGTACTAGTCTGGTGGCAAACCTTTGAACCTTTTCCAGTTTAGTCTTATCCTTGACTAGATATGGACTCCATGCTGGGGCTGCATACTCCAGGATTGGCCTGACATATGTGGTATACAAAGTTCTGAATGATTCTTTACACAAGTTTCTGAATGCCGTTCGTATGTTGGCCAGCCTGGCATATGCCGCTGATGTTATCCTCTTGATATGTGCTGCAGGAGACAGGTCTGGCGTGATATCAACCCCCAAGTCTTTTTCTTTCTCTGACTCCTGAAGAATTTCCTCTCCCAGATGATACCTTGTATCTGGCCTCCTGCTCCCTACACCTATCTTCATTACATTACATTTGGTTGGGTTAAACTCTAACAACCATTTGTTCGACCATTCCTTCAGCTTGTCTAGGTCTTCTTGAAGCCTCAAACAGTCTCTTCTGTTTTAATCCTTCTCATAATTTTGGCATCGTCCGCAAACATTGAGAGAAATGAATCGATACCCTCCGGGAGATCATTTACATATATCAGAAACAAGATAGGACCGAGTACAGAGCCCTGTGGGACTCCACTGGTGACTTCACGCCAATCGGAGGTCTCACCCCTCACCGTAACTCTCTGCTTCCTATTGCTTAGGTACTCCCTTATCCACTGGAGCACCTTACCAGCTACACCTGCCTGTCTCTCCAGCTTATGTACCAGCCTCTTATGCGGTACTGTGTCAAAGGCTTTCCGACAATCCAAGAAAATGCAGTCCGCCCAGCCCTCTCTTTCTTGCTTAATCTTTGTCACCTGATCGTAGAATTCTATCAAGCCTGTAAGGCAAGATTTACCCTCCCTGAACCCATGTTGGCGATTTGTCACGAAGTCCCTTCTCTCCAGATGTGTTACCAGGTTTTTTCTCACGATCTTCTCCATCACCTTGCATGGTATACAAGTCAAGGACACTGGCCTGTAGTTCAGTGCCTCTTGCCTGTCGCCCTTTTTGTATATTGGGACCACATTTGCCGTCTTCCATATTTCTGGTAGGTCTCCCGTCTCCAGTGACTTACTATACACTATGGAGAGTGCAAGCAAAGTGCCTCTGCACACTCTTTCAGTATCCATGGTGAGATCCCGTCTGGACCAACAGCCTTTCTAACATCCAGATCCAGCAGGTGTCTCTTGACCTCCTCTCTCGTAATTTCGAACTCTTCCAAGGCCGCCTGGTTTACCTCCCTTTCTCCTAGCACAGTGACCTCACCTTGTTCTATTGTGAAGACCTCCTGGAACCTCTTGTTGAGTTCTTCACACACCTCTTTGTCATTCTCTGTATACCTGTCCTCGCCTGTTCTAAGTTTCAATACCTGTTCTTTCACTGTTGTTTTCCTTCTGATGTGACTGTGGAGTAGCTTTGGTTCGGTCTTGGCTTTGTTTGCTATATCATTTTCAAAACTTTTCTCTGCTTCTCTTCTCACCCTGACGTACTCATTCCTGGTTCTCTGGTATCTCTCTCTGCTTTCTGGTGTTCTGTTATTCCGGAAGTTCCTCCACGCCCTTTTGTTCAGTTTTTTCGCTTCCATACATGCCCTATTATACCATGGATTCTTCTGTTGCTTCTCGGATTTTTCCCTTTGGCCGGGATGAACCTGTTTACTGCCTCCTGACACTTTTGGGTATAGTCCATCATACCCTGTACAGACTTATCTCTGAGGTCTGTGTCCCAAGGTATTTCACTTAGGAAACTTCTCATCTGTACATAATTCCCCTTTCGGTATGCCAGCCTTTTGATTCCTAGTTCTTTTTTGGGGGAGATAATTCCTAGCTCTACCAGGTACTCAAAGTTCAATACACTGTGGTCACTCATTCCCAAGGGCGCTTCCATCTTAACTTCCCTTATATCCCACTCATTTAGGGTAAATATCAAATCAAGCATTGCTGGTTCATCTTCTCCTCTCA
The DNA here is from genome assembly GCA_020271785.1 of Procambarus virginalis. Classification (NCBI taxonomy): domain Eukaryota; kingdom Metazoa; phylum Arthropoda; class Malacostraca; order Decapoda; family Cambaridae; genus Procambarus; species Procambarus virginalis. The sequence continues at coordinate 48,664 of WNGS01127785.1, read as the reverse complement.
TTCTTGTTGTTCTTGATGTGCTGGCTTAGAAAGTTTCTTGTTGCCACGTCCAGCAGCTTAGCTCTCCATGTTTCTGGTCCTCCATGCGGGTCTCTGTTCTCCCAATCTATCTTCCCATGGTTGAAGTCTCTCATAATTAGTAGTCCAGATCCATTCCTGCTAGCAACAGAAGCTGCTCTTTCTATTATGTTAATGGTGGCCATGTTGTTTCTATCATATTCCTGTGTGTGTGTGTGTGTGTGTGTGTGTGTGTGTGTGTGTGTGTGTGTGTGTGTGTGTGTGTGTGTGTGTGTGTGTACTCACCTATTTGTACTCATCTATTTGTGCTCGCGGGGTTGAGCTTTGTTCTATGGTCCCGCCTCTCAACCGTCAATCAACTGGTGTATGCACGCACGCACACGCGTGCGTGCGTGTGCGCGCGTTGTCACGAACTGAACTCGCCTTGTTGAGTTTGCAAGGTCAACTACGGCTCTAAAGCGCCTCCTTTTGACCATCATTTGTTCAATCCAGTGACTCTTCCACTCCTTTTGCTAATAAATTTACATTTAAAAATACTGTGTATCGAACTGGCTTCGATAATTCGAAATCTTGTCCGATAACTTACTTCAGACTCTTAAACAAACATTCTTTCTGACATCCATGTAACTCCAATTATGTCAACTGGCTCTACCTCTCCTTAATTTGACACTACTTCTACCTGTATATGTAATTTGTTTATCCCTTAGTATCTTGTACATCGTTATCATATCTACTCTTCTCTATATGGGCCTCTGCCAGTCTAGGAGTGGGATTCGGGTGGTTAATGGGGTGATGCTGGTGGGCGTAGGCTGTGGCTATAGGCTGTGGAGCTGGAATTAATTAGGCAGAGAAAGGACAGTTATGGAGGAGTATGGAGAGTGGAAGGGAGGGAAGACTGCTACTGCTTACTGGTGTAACCGGGTCTTCCCAGTTACTGGGTGTAACACTATGTCTTCCTGGTTCTGGTGTAACACTATGTCTTCCTGGTTACTGGTGTAACACTGTGTCTTCCCTTACTGGTGGTAACACTATGTCTTCCTGGTTACTGGTGTAACACTATGTCTTCCCAGTTACTGGTGTAACACTGTGTCCTTCCTGTTACTGGTGTAACACTATGTCTTCCTGGTTACTGGTGTAACACTATGTCTTCCTGGTTACTGGTGTAACACTATGTCCTTCCTGCTTACTGGTGTACACTATGTCTTCCTGTTACTGGTGGTAACACTGTGTCTTCCTGTTACTGGTGTAACACTATGTCTCCTGGTTACTGGTGTAACACTATGTCTTCCTGGTTACTGGTGTAACACTATGTCTTCCTGGTTACTGGTGTAAC
>WNGS01127784.1:15683-32077 GCA_020271785.1 Procambarus virginalis | reverse complement strand
ATGTGGTTTATCACACGCGAGCAAGGTAAATATTACAATAGTAAGGGGTTTAATAACGGGACACTACCACCAGACAGTCAACAGAAAACGTGGCTAGGACACGACACGACACGACACTAGACACAGAAATCACAAAAGCGGGATGCATCAAATGAACAAATCCAGAAGGGCCGAGACGAGGGTTCGAACCTAGGTCTGAGAGGATCCCAGAACTTGTTCACGTGGCTAGGAATTAAGAAAGACAAGGTGAGGAGGGAGAAGCCATCACTCCCGTCCTCCCTCCCACGTCCAACACAGGCTACATTTACACAAGATGGAGGACGACGTAGGTGGTAATGTCTTCAATTAATGCAAACATTTAGTATCGGTAACGTCAGTCTATTAATATTTGGTGTTGACCAGACCACACACTAGAAGGTGAAGGGACGAAGACGTTTCGGTCCGTCCTAGACCATTCTCAAGTCAAGTCAATCGACTTGAGAATGGTCCAGGACGGACCGAAACGTCGTCGTCCCTTCACCTTCTAGTGTGTGGTCTGGTCAACATACTTTAGCCACGTTATTGTGACTCCTCGCCTTAATATTTGGTCAGCAGCCGGCAGCACATTACACTGTGGGTTAAAACAGCCAAGGGCTTCCACGCCGGGGGGTATAAATACCTCCACCTGTCGTGATGGAGGATCAAGAACCCCCTTGTGGGTCCAGCCACAACATCCTCAAGACTCAAGCTGGTTCTTAATAGCTATACTCCGCCCAATTCAATCTCACGCGGAGTACATATCCTTGTCAGAGGTTCGGCAAATGAACATTAATTTGAGTCGCCAATTTAGACACTCACTGTTCAATGAAATTAATCCACAGCTTGCATTTATCAGCGTCTGACTTGACAAATATATCAGTATTACTGTCTTTAAAAAATCAATTGGGAATTAACTTGCCACACTTAAGACTAAATGCCGCTCAAAGTAGAACAACTTGTATACAAAATACGCTTGTGTGTATATATCCGTAAGCTTAAATCATCAGTTCCTGCAATTTGCAATGAAATTGCATGAAAGTTGTTATACACTATGATTGTGACAGTTGTTTTAGTGTGTTTCTCGTTGTGAATCCTCCGACTGGACCGCACAAGGATGGGATACAATCCTCCAAGGGAATTGTTGAAATACACACACTAAAGGAACTCTACTAAAGATTACTCGCATGTTAAGGAGCTGTGGCACTGTAGAGCCAGTCTAACAGCCATACAATAGAGCCAATCAAGATCTGATACAATAGAGCCAGTTTGTGATATAATAAAGACAAAGTGATACAATAGAGCCTGTCGTCAACCAGCGATATTATAGAGCCAGTCAACCTGTGATATTATAGAGCCAGTCGTCAACCAGCGATATTATAGAGCCAGTCAAGCTGTGATATTATAGAGCAAAAACACTACTCTTAATTTCCTTTAGAAAGCGAGTGTATTTAATTGCAAAACATTTCTTCCATTAATTTGTTAACACAAATTTCCTTATCTTACGCAACCTGTTCTCTTGATCTGCTGTAACGTACAAAAGACAACCTCCTAAGCTAACCAGAAACACACACAAACCCAAGCCACCCACCTAACCTAATTAACCGACGCATAGAAAACGGGATATATATATATATATATATATATATATATATATATATATATATATATATATATATATATATATGTGTGTGTGTGTGTGTGTGTGTGTGAGCCATTCCTTATAATGCCTCGTTGGAGACCACAACGAACAACACACACACACACACACACATATATATATATATATATATATATATATATATATATATATATATATATATATATATATATATATATATATATATATATATATATATATATATATATATATATATATATATATATATATATATATGCGAACAAGCCTGAATGGTCCCCAGGACTATATGCAACTGAAAACTCACACCCCAGAAGTGACTCGAACCCATACTGCCAGGATCACTCTGCTCGCGTCCAGGATACCTTAACCGCTCGACCAACACGACCGGACAAAAGAGGATAGCCTCGGCTACCATCCTCTTAAATATATATATATATATATATATATATATATATATATATATATATATATATATATATATATAATAATAATAATTTCCCACATTTGCATTGGATGTCTTCTCTCAAATGAAATTTTGAGATGCACATTGCCCTCAGTTCCAAAGCTGCTTTAGTTTCTTTGTCTACTTTCTCTCGTTCCTTTGGATTCCTACATGGAGGAGGATTCGGCAGAATCTGTCTGATCTGAATTTAAAGTAGTCAGAGCAGCCATTCTTGGCTTTGTGTTAGGGGATAGTATGGGAGAGAATTGTTGAAAGGCTGTGATTATTCTCTGCGATACTGAATGGAACATGAAGCAATGTATATAAACTGAAGTTTAGGTTCAGGGAAGACCTTTGCGAATACTGGTTTCGGAAATAAGTGTTGCTTTGTGCTACAAATTGAAATTACCTGGTGACATAATAGATGTAGGATCACTGGATTGTTTCAAGTATAGGTTAGACATTATATATTATAATATTGAAAACCTCGTCGACGTCTCAATTCTGGGTGATTTCAATGGGATAGTAAGATGTAAGCCTTGATAGGCTCTTATTTAAAACCAAGACAGATAGCCACAGGTATTGTAGATTCACATCAATATAATTAAACTGAATTCCCAAGTCATTAAAGGACACAATAAATATATCATTCAATTATTAACGCAAATACGGAATGTTTACTGAATTTCCAATAGAAACCAATGCTCAGTCAGGTGTACGAATCCATATTATTTTAAAAGATAAAAAAACTTTTGTTTTGGTAGTATGAAGTAGCAGGGGGTAGGTGAGTGGAGGAGTTGGGGGGATTGACAAGACACTAGTTGTAATTGAAAGTGGGGTGACGGGGTGATGGGGAGGGGGCAGCTGCAGCACTACACACCAGGAGCATTGTATCAACACTCCGAGTGATGGCGGAAAGCCCTGTTTATTCTATTCTTGGTCATCACCTTATTTTCTTCCTCCCTCACGCCTCGCCCAATAAAGCAAACCCACAAACGATATGCCACACGCAACTCCGCACGCAACTCCCAATGCGTACACCACATGCGTTACCCCCAACACGCTGTAATATAAACGAGCACACATAATGAAAAGTTAATTAGTGCACACATTAAGGAGACGGAAATCATATGAAGGTTCTGTACAGGCAACGTACGACGAAGGGAAGGAAACTATCAAGAGAAGCGCCAAGCCATTGCGACTACACAGCACTTGGAAGGGGTTAGAATAAGGATTTGAGATGGGACGGAAGAAAACGAATGGTGCCCAACCACTTGTGCACGATCGGGGTTTGAACGCCAACCTGCATGAGGCAAGACCGTCCACCCCAAGTGGTTGAGCTGGCGCTGCCTGGCATCAGCAGTGTCATCACGTCAGTCAAGCGTCAGCAGTCAGTCACCAAGCCAGCCAAGCGTCAGCAGTCAGTCACAACGTCAGCCAGGCGTCAAGAGTCACTACTTAGCCAGGGGGGTCAGGAGGGTCACTACAATAGGGTCACTACAGCAGTCATGCAATCACTACGTCAGCCAGACTCATCCATATACAGCCCCGCTCCTGTGCCAGGTAAGTCCACTACGGGATCACCATAGCCTGTGCTACTTGCACCTTTTGTTCCCAGTAGCTGAATTTAAAAGAACAACGTCAGCCAGACGTCTGCAGTCACTCATTACAAGGTTACATAAACGGCCAGGAGGCTAAGAGAAGGACCAGGAGGCTGAAAGAAGAACTCAGAGACTGAAAGAAGAGCCAGGAGACTGCGAGAAGGGCCAGGAGGCTGAGAGAAGGGCCGGGAGGCTGAGAGAAGGGCCAGGAGGCTGAGAGAAGGGCCAGGAGGCTGAGAGAAGGGGCCAGGAGGCTGAGAGAAGGGGCCAGGAGGCTGAGAGAAGGGCCAGGAGGATGAGAGAAGGACATGAGACAGAGAAGGGGCCCTGGAGACTGAGAGAAGAGCCTTTAGACTGAGAAAAGGACAATATTGACTCACAAGCAACGTGGGCAGAGCTCGGGGGGGTGGGAGAGGCCAGTGACGTCACCACTAGTTTGCATTGACCGTGAAAACCCGTTGCACCGGTGGGAGGGGGTGAACGTAGTGGGGGAAGAGGATGGAAGGGCAAGGCTAGGAGGGAGGGAGGAGGGACAGGAGGGAGGAGAGAGGGGAAGGTATTAGAGGGAGGGAAGACGCACCTTCTCTCGTGCTGGGGGCGGGGACAAAAAGCCCAAACCGGTTCTACTAATTTTCATGATATTGTAGGCGATTGCTTTATGGCCTCGGAATTCTAATGTTTTACATGTGTATAGATTGATACTAATGTGTATGATTTTTGCGTTCTAATTTATATGCATTCGACTCAGCACTTGGCGGGCCGAGTGCGCATGCGCACTGTGTTCCAATTTATATGTGACAGGTTCCATCCACCTGCATTCTTTAAATGATACCTGGCAAACAAGGGTCTTGTGGGCCAAGTCGGAAGTATTTCTGTTGTAAATCTTGTCGATGGGGGATGGAGGGGGGGAGGGGAATCAGTCTGGACCCCCTCTCCCGCTGTAGTGTCCACCCTGCCAGCGGCCACAGAGGTGTCCACCCCCCAGCAGCCACCCTGGTGTACACCCCCGCCAGCGGCCACAGAGGTGTCCACCCCGCCAGCGGCCACAGAGGTGTCCACCCCGCCAGCTGCCACAGAGGTGTCCACCCCGCCAGCGGCCACCCTGGTGTCCACCCCCGCCAGCAGCCACCCTGGTGTCCACCCCCGCCAGCGGCCACCCTGGTGTCCACCCCCGCCAGCGGCCACCCTGGTGTCCACCCCGCCAGCGGCCACCCTGGTGTCCACCCCCGCCAGCGGCCGCCACGGTAGAGCACCAGAGGTCGTTGCTTCAGGCTCATCGTTACATTTTCATTCCGGGTCTGATTTATATAACAGGAATGTGGAGCCCTTCTGGCGGGGGACTAAGGGCGGAGGGTCCCCTGGGCGCTGAGGGACTCTCGCCCCTACCCGCCCACACTCGACCTTCTCCCTAACATCATGCGGAATTACCTCCCTTGTGAACCCGTCCGCGCCAAGTTTGTTGACGGGGGCATAGCTGCCTTGTGCCCCGCGGCTCTCCGCTCTGCATTTGTGGGCGTCCGAGTGGGAGTGTGGAGGGGGAGGGGCACTGTGGGTAGCGATGCTCGAGGGTGGGCAGCTTGTGGTGATGGGCGTAAGTGGTGGGCAGGTGGGCAGTAGACGTGAACGACCATCGTGACCCTATGAATGATGAGGCATAGAACAGAGCGTCAGGTCAAGCGGTGAGTGAGCATAGCGGTGCTCCCACACTTAAGCCAGGCCGCCATATTAGCGTGGGAGTGCGCTTGCAAATTGGCGTGGGAGAGGCGTAGGAATATGCATGCCCGCGTAGCCATGCATTTTTTTTACGTGTAAGAAACTTAAATACAGCGATACAAAAATGCGTTGTAACATGAGCATCAACAAGGAGAGGATAGAGACGTGAGATAATGTTAGAATAATGGTAAATTAACAAGCCGGTTTGATATCCGTTATCACTCCCCCTCCTCCTCCACCCCGCGCACTGTAAACAGTTAGTAATACCATGTTAACTCGCCAGTCAGTCCTGTCATCCGTATCTCTCACGTTATCTTCTTTCACTTCTCTCTGTATATCATCCTCTCACCTCTCTGTATATCCTCCCTCGCCTCTCTGTATATCCTCCCTCGCCTCTCTCTATATCCTCCCTCGCCTCTCTGTATATCCTCCCTCGCCTCTCTCTATATCCTCCCTCGCCTCTCTGTATATCCTCCCTCGCCTCTCTCTATATCCTCCCTCGCCTCTCTCTATATCCTCCCTCGCCTCTCTCTATATCCTCCCTCGCCTCTCTCTATATCCTCCCTCGCCTCTCTCTATATCCTCCCTCGCCTCTCTCTATATCCTCCCTCGCCTCTCTCTATATCCTCCCTCGCCTCTCTCTATATCCTCCCTCGCCTCTCTCTATATCCTCCCTCGCCTCTCTCTATATCCTCTCCTCGCCTCTCTCTATATCCTCCCTCGCCTCTCTCTATATCCTCCCTCGCCTCTCTCTATATCCTCCCTCGCCTCTCTCTATATCCTCCCTCGCCTCTCTCTATATCCTCCCTCGCCTCTCTATATCCTCTCTCGCCTCTCTCTATCCTCCCTCGCCTCTCTCTATATCCTCTCCTCGCCTCTCTATATCCTCCCTCGCCTCTCTCTATATCCTCCCTCGCCTCTCTCTATATCCTCCCTCGCCTCTCTATATCCTCCCTCGCCTCTCTCTATATCCCCCTCGCCTCTCTGTATATCCTCCCTCGCCTCTCTCTATTAATTCTTTGGATTAATTCTGACACCTTTCGTGTTAGGTTTTAGGGATATTCTGTGTTCACTCCAGCGCCCAGGCCAAAACTGGACAGTATAATCCAGGTGAGGCCTACTGGCCGCTCCAAGCAACAGCCTGGTGGACCAAGTGGAGCCTGACCTCAGGCCGGGCTCGGGGAGTTGAAGAACCCCCAGAACCCTCTCCAGGTATGCTCCAGGTATGAGGTCACACTACTAGCACAAGGTCACCTTATATCGCTAGTGTTGACGGGTATATTTGCGTTGGCTTCAGTGCTGAACTATCATTACTATCAGCCTTTGTCAACTGGATTTTCCAAGCATAGTATTGTTAATATCTACTACACCGCCTTCTTATTCTACACATAAACTATTGTTTATGTATCCTGAATATAGAAGAGTTACACCTTTGCAAGAAACATCACAGAGAAATAGGAAAATAGGTTTGACACTTTCCCTCAGAAAGAGGGAAAGGGGAGCCGGTCGGCCGAGCGGACAGCACGCGGGACTTGTGATCCTTTGGTCCTGGGTTCGATCCCAGGCGCCGGCGAGAAACAATGGGCAGAGTTTCTTTCACCCTATGCCCCTGTTACCTAGCAGTAAAATAGGTACCTGGGTGTTAGTCAGCTGTCACGGGCTGCTTCCTGGGGGTGGAGGCCTGGTCGAGGACCGGGCCGCGGGGACACTAAAGCCCCGAAATTATCTCAAGATAACCTCAAGATAGAACAAAAGTACTCAAATAATTTTCCCATTACACTGTTTTTTCTTGCATTTTGAGCTTCAATTTTCCATCACATTTTACATATTTACATCTATGTACACTGAACTCCAGTTGTCATTTCTCTGACTTGGTAAAAAGAACCCAAGTCACAGCAAATAATGATGTGAGAAACAAGTTTCCTTAGAATTTGGCAGACAATTGGAGATTAAATGGACGCGGTAATGTCAGTGACTGCAATATGATGCCAGCAATGAGAGCCGTCAGCATAACATTGGTGGTCCAGGATAAGGTCAAGGTGTGGGCGGGGTGGGTAGCATGAGGGCAGCCTGTGGGCGCGCAGAGGTCAAGGTGTGGGCGGGGAAGTAACGTTATATGGGCGGGGTAAGGGTGGGGGCCATAAGGGCAGGGTGTGGGCTGGGTGAGGTCAAGGTGTGGGCGGGGTGAGGGTGGGGGGCCATAAGGGCAGGGTGTGGGCTGGGTGAGGTCACAGTGTTGTCGTGGGCGGGGTCGTGGGCGGGGTCGTGGGCGGGGTCGTGGGCTGACCGCGGTAGCTACAGCTAGCGGGTTGTGGTATCCTTTGTGGAAGGTGCTTGAACCAAGACACTATCATCTCTACGGGTACTAACATTACCACACGCGGTGCACACCAACGGTACACATTCATGGTACACCCTCACCACCACACCTACGGTACCTTGCGATGACCTTGTCATGATTTAGGGACAGCACAAACCCACGGTACAAACCCATGATAGATGGCGAAACTGGGGGAAATATATATAAACGGAAACCTTAAAACCTTTTGACTAACGCTACTTGGGAATTTCCAGGTCACAGTTGGACGAGACCTTATATGGAAGAGATTTATTTACTTGCGGTTATCAAGGTACCCCACGACCCGTACTCCCCTAGATGTACTCACCTAATTGTGCTTGCGGGGGTTGAGCTTTGTCTCTTTGGTCCCGCCTTTCAACTGTCAATCAACTGGTGTACAGATTCCTGAGCCTACTGGGCTCTATCATATCTACATTTGAAACTGTGTATGGAGTCTGCCTCCACCACATCACTGCCTAGTGCATTCCATTTATTAACTACTCTGACACTGAAAAAATTCTTTCTAACGTCTCTGTGGCTCATCTGGGTACTAAGTTTCCACCTGTGTCCCCTTGTTCGTGACCCACCCGTGCTGTAGAGTTTGTCTTTGTCCACCCTGTCAATTCCCCTGAGAATTTTGTAGGTGGTTATCATGTCTCCCCTTACTCTTCTGTTTCCCAGGGACGTGAGGTTCGGCTCCTTTAGCCTTTCCTCGTAGCTCATTCCGCACAGTTCTGGGACGAGCCTGGTGGCATACCGCTGAATCTTCTTTAACTTTGTCTTGTGCTTAACTAGGTATGGACTCCAGGCTGGAGCTGCATATTCCAGGATTGGTCTGACATAAGTGGTACACAGGGTCCTGAACGATTCCTTACACAAGTTTCTAAAGGCAGTTCTTATGTTGGCCAGTCTAGCATTTGCCGCTGATGATATCCTTTTGATGTGGGCCTCTGGTGACAGGTTCGGTGTGATATCAACCCTCAGATCTTTGTCCCTATTTGACTCTTGCATATTTCACCTCCCAGATGGTACCTTGTGTTCAGCCTCCTGCTCCCTTCGCATAATTTCATTACCTTACACTTTCCTGAGTTGAACTTTAGCTTGTACTTTAGATGTACCCCGCTAGATGTGCTTGCACAGTCGTGCATCAGCGCTTAGCCCCACCTTCCATACATTTTATGTTTTTAATTCACAGTCTTATTTCTGTTTTATATTCATATTTACATTTAAGCCCTTTTCGACTAATTTTACATCAATTATGGGAGGGAGGAAGGGTGTGACAATAAGTGAAGGGGTGGAGCAAGGAGAAGCACCAATATCAACCTTGCAACATATAAGGAAACAGAGTCCGTGATCTGATTGACAGAATACTGCTCACCATCTCACCTCAATATTTGTTATATTTTTCTCCGCTGTCGAGGGAAGTTGAAAAATTAACTCTCCAAAGTTCATTTTCATACTTTATTATGATTTGACGCTTAGGGATACGTTTCGCAAGGTTACATGTGGATCCTTCGTAACCGGTCTCTATGTCTGTCAGCCATATGGATGGATTTTGTTGCTGTGGGCTTAACTGCTTCTCATGTCCGCATACTCCGTCCTCCTATTGCTTATGCTGGATAGGTTAGGTTAGGGTTGGTTTATCCGTTGGGTTTGTCATAGTTTGCCACTCTCAGGGTTAGGCTGCCTCTCAGGGTTAGGCTACCTCTCTTAAGGTCGCTCTTACGAGGTGGTCCTTTAGGATCATGGCCTCGTTTCCATGCTAATAGTGGGGGGGGGGACTGGTGCAAAGCCGCTCCAGAATGGGCGTTCCCCGTAGTTGTCCACCAACCACTTGGGCAGGACGGTAGAGCGACGGTCTCGCTTCATGCAGGTCGGCGTTCAATCCCCGACCGTCCAAGTAGTTGGGGAACCATTCCTTCCCCTCCGTCCCATTCCCAAATCCTTATCCTGATCCCTTCCAAGTGCTATAAAGTCGTAATGGCTTGGCGCTTTCCCTTGATAATTCCAAATTCCGTAGTTGTGCTTGAGCCAACCCCATAGCCCTGCCACTTTGTTCTTGAGGAGGCCTGCAAGTCCTGGGAAGAAAAGGGTGGGCAGGATCCATCTCTCTCGTCCGTTCGTGGTACTGACAGTAGGTCGGGGGTACTAACCCCAAGACCGGCCTATGTGCGTCCCGCACCAACGCCATTCCTGCCCCCCATGCAAAGTTGGATGAGGCTAACCCCTTAGCATCTAACCTACAACATTGGACATACAGACAGATACACTAATCTTATAGTTATAGGATATAACGTGCTTTCATAACATTACCCGACCCCACGAAGTTACTCCACAGGCATTATTTTAGCTTTTAACATCAGCAGGAGACTAACATTGCGATATGATCATACGAAAGCATTAGATCTCAATACACCATGTGTGTCGTGAGGGCATACAAGGCCACATTACCAAAGAGCTTAATTACTCCAGGTAACAAGGGGAGCTCGGTACCCAGTAATATCACAAAGGTGTTCTTTGAGATGAATCCGACAAAACAAATATTATTATCATCATCATCATCATCTCACCAGTGAGATGATGATGATGATAATAATATTTGTTTTGTCGGGGACCGGCAGTGGACGTTCACTCGAGTTCACCGCCCAGTTTCACTCAAGCGCCCCACTCAGCTACCATTCCATTCACCACTAGACATGAGCAGTGAGTAGCCCGCTCCTGTGTACCCTGTAAGACTAGTAGCCATGGTAAATATCCCCACTTACCATTAATTAACTCCAAATAATTCACGAATAATTTTTTTAATATCTGATGCTAAACTAATTACAACATCGAAGCAATTGTTAAACAGAGAGAATAAGCATATACAAATTATATTATTTACACAAACAATGTCAACAACATTAGCAATGGCTAATAATATATATATATATATATATATATATATATATATATATATATATATACTGTAGAAAATAGTTTCTCGCGAATATATTTTCAATAATATGCCGTGTGTAATCACAAACGAATTTAGACACTCTTTAAAAATGGATCCATATACGGGACAGTGACGGCCTCGCTTCTTTCATGGTCGGCGTCCGATTCCCGATGAGCCAAACGGTTGGGCAGGGATCCTCCTCAACGTGTCCCCATATCCCCGGAGCTCACAATACGACGGGGCACGATAAGATAGACAGTTGAGAAGACAGCAGCACAAAAAAGACGGACACAATAAGACAGGAGCACAATAAGGGCGTCTCAATAGGCCTAACGACCTCCCCCCCCCCCTCATTGACCCGTATAGACCAATGATGGATGGTCTTGCGAGCCACACACACACACACACGTGACGGATGGTTGTTAGGGTTGTTGTGGTTTAAGATTCGCTACTTGGAACAGAAAGTTCCAAGTAGCACGGGCTATGGTGAGCCCGTAGTGGACTTACTTGGCACAGGAGCGGGGGGGGGGGTCGCCTGGAATATACCGATGGCTCCATACCGTGCCTCCCTCACCAGCTAGTCCTTGATATCTTCTCATTGCATTATGTCTAAGTTATCTTAAATCTATCACTATTATTGTGTTTGCTGTCTCTCTCTACTGTTTGGTAATTGGCACTACGATTTGTGTATAAGGAGGAGGGGAGGGAGAAAATTGGTGATAACTGTGAGGTAGAGATAAGAGTGATATACTAGGATGCAGACTGGGGTATGAGGTAGACTGGGGTATGAGTTAAGACTGGTGTATGAGGTAGACTGTGGTATGAGGCAGACTCGTGTATGAGGCAGACTGGTGTATGAGGTAGACTGGGGTATGAGGCAGACTGGGGTATGAGGTAGACTGGGGTATGAGGTAGACTGGTGTATGAGGTAGACTGTGGTATGAGGCAGACTGGTGTATGAGGTAGACTGTGGTATGAGGTAGACTGTGGTATGAGGTAGACTGGTGTATGAGGCAGACTGGTGTATGAGGTAGACTGGGGTATGAGGCAGACTGGGGTATGAGGTAGACTGGTGTATGAGGCAGACTGGGTTATAAGGTACAGGGGCTAGATTAGCACGTTTCTGGTTAGGCATAATCTACTTCATACTTGACGCCTGTCAAATCGTGATAATAGCCTGAACCGATTGGGCTAGTCTATTTTTTATGCCATACAAAGGCTTTTTGATGAACACAAACTTCCCACACCTGCTGCTCGAGTCATTCATTGTTGTACGCTTGTTTTACTGCTGCACGTGTGTGCCACTGACCGCCAATATACACCAGTTTAAGCAGTTTACGTTTAGCGGAAGATAGCATCACAAAAACTGGATTTTGTCAACTGCTTAAGGATATCTTGGCATCAGGAGATGCAATGCTTGAGAACCTGATTTACCCCGGCAGGAACCCTGAGTGTATAGCTGATTTACCCCGGCAGGAACCCTGAGTGTATAGCTGATTTACCCAGGCAGGAACCCTGAGTGTATAGCTGATTTACCCAGGCAGGAACCCTGAGTGTATAGCATCACAAACGGAGTGTCACCCTTGGATCCAGCCAGCGTTCTCTGCCAGCGTTCTCGGTCAGCGTTCTGAGTCAGTGCTCTGAGCCAGCGTCCTCAGCCAGTGTCCTCAGCCAGCGTTCTGAGCCAGCGTCCTCAGCCAGAGTTCTGAGCCAGCGTTCTGAGCCAGCGTTCTGAGCCAGCGTCCTCAGGCAGCGTCCTCAGCCAGCGTCCTCAGCCAGCGTTCTCTGCCAGCGTCCTCAGCCAGCGTTCTCTGCCAGCGTCCTCAGCCAGCGTTCTCTACCAGCGTCCTCAGCCAGCGTCCTCAGGCAGCGTCCTCAGGCAGCGTCCTCAGCCAGCGTTCTCTGCCAGCGTCCTCAGCCAGCGTTCTCTGCCAGCGTCCTCAGCCAGCGTCCTCAGCCAGCGTTCTCTGCCAGCGTCCTCAGCCAGCTTCCTCAGCCAGCTTCCTCAGGCAGCGTTCTCTGCCAGCGTCCTCAGCCAGCGTCCTCAGGCAGCGTCCTCAGGCAGCGTCCTCAGCCAGCGTCCTCAGCCAGCGTTCTCTGCCAGCGTCCTCAGCCAGCGTCCTCAGCCAGCGTCCTCAGCCAGCGTCCTCAGCCAGCGTTCTCTGCCAGGGTCCTCAGCCAGGGTTCTCAGCCAGCGTCCTCAGCCAGCGTCCTCAGGCAGCGTCCTCAGGCAGCGTCCTCAGGCAGCGTCCTCGGCCAGCGTCCTCAGCCAGCGTCCTCAGCCAGCGTCCTCAGCCAGCGTTCTGAGCCAGTGTCCTCAGCCAGCGTTCTGAGCCAGCGTCCTCAGCCAGCGTCCTCAGCCAGCGTTCTGAGCCAGCGTCCTCAGGCAGCGTCCTCAAGCAGCGTCCTCAGGCAGCGTCCTCAGGCTGCGTCCTCAGCCAGCGTTCTCTGCCAGCGTCCTCAGCCAGCGTCCTCAGGCAGCGTCCTCAGCCAGCGTCCTCAGCCAGCGTCCTCAGCCAGCGTCTTCAGCCAGCGTCCTCAGGCAGCGTCCTCAGCCAGCGTCCTCAGCCAGCGTCCTCAGCCAGCGTCCTCGGCCAGCGTCCTCGGCCAGCGTCCTCGGCCAGCGTCCTCAGCCAGCGTCCTCAGCCAGCGTCCTCAGCCAGCGTCCTCATGCAGCGTCCTCGGCCAGCGTCCTCGGCCAGCGTCCTCAGCCAGCGTCCTCAGCCAGCGTCCTCAGCGTTCTCAGCCAGCGTCCTCAGCCAGCGTCCTCAACCAGCGTCCTCAGCCAATCATTACGATAAATAAAGATGCCAATAAAGGTATTCCTGCAATTACATAAAACATATTTTTTGTTCAGTTCTGTCATCCTGGAGCATTTAATTAAGCGAATGAGCTGAGAGAGTGAGACAATGAACAGGTGCTCGAGATGCCTCGCCTTATATAGTACAGGAGGGAGGGAGAGAGGGGGGGAAGGGGGGTGGGAGGGGGGAAAGGGGGAGGGAATTGATGATAACCTTCCGCTCAGTGACAGATGTAATCGTTTTTGGTGCCTAACAAGCGATAATTCTCGGACCTACGATTGGATGTTTCAAAGGTTACGGCAATCCACATTTTTTGATAATGATTGACAAAGATGGATTATTATTTATGGCGTCTTAGACATCACTGAAGCAAAGCGAGCAGAAACTATGTTCCATAAAGCCATCGGAATCTGATCAATTTAAATAATGAGCCCAAGTGTGGAGGAGATAATATCATGAGCCAACCCTAGGTGGTGTGGCGTTGGGTTATGTCTCATTAACCTCTCGAGGGTTATTTACCCCACCTCATGAACTTATTGACTAGCTGACCAAATTGACTTCAACCTGAATATTCTTTAAATTTGAGAAATCAATTATGATTCATGATGAATCTGACCACTGAAGCCCAAATTTTATTAATGCATTATCTTAATAAAGTTTCGTGGTAACGATTTGAAACTTTGAGAACATATGCAAAATGGTTCCATTTTATCTTGACGATTGTTGTTCATGATAAATTATACTTTTTCCTTTGTATCTATATGTATGGGGAAGGTCATTGTTGTCTTTAAGAATAGTCATACTGTTGTTTGTATTAACATAGGCCTGGCAGGTGGTCTTAGGACGTTTGTCTTCATTGTCTAAGACCAGAACCTGTCAAGATGTCTCGTGTGATGTGATAATGTACAGAGCAGCCTCCACCTATCAGTGGGTCTAATAGGACCTGACCTAGTAGGTCTATTAGTGACCTACTAGGCTGGTGTGAGCATTGAGTTCTCGCCTAGTAGTGCTTGTGGGGGTTGAGTTTTCAGCTCTTGGGTCCCACTTCTCAGCCAACTGTCGACTGGTGTACGGGTTGCCGAGCTTATTTTGGCCTGTAGAATCTCTGCATTTGAATCTATGCGTGGAATCTGCTTCAACCACTTCGTGTAGTTCATTCCACATGTTCATTACCTGAATACTTAATGACAAATTGTATTAACGTTTTCACCTGTGTCCATCTGTTTCGTATACCACCTATGCTAAATAGTTTCTTTTTCTTGCCTGTCTATTCTACTACTTATTTTGTATGTAGTGATCATGTCTTCCCTGACTTTTATCTTTCAGTGATAAAGTTTAAGTATTGCCGTCTTTCCTCGTAACTCATGCCTCTCAGCACTGGGACCAGTCTCAAGGCATATATTTGTACTTCCTCAAGCTTCGTTTTGTGTTTAACGATATATGGACGTTGGCGAAGCATATTCCAAAATTAGTCAAGTCTATATGATCAGGTGCTGAATGATTCCGTATTCAGATATGTAATGCAATTCTTACGGTGCCAATCTTGCATAAGCAGCTGATGATATCCGGATGATGTGGACGTTGGCAGACAGGTTCAGTGTGATATCAACTGTGGCAATTATTCTCTGTCTTGTTCCAGACGTTCCAGCCCTACCACTTGGGGTGGACGGTAGAGCGACGGTCTCGCTTCGTGCAGGTCGGCGTTCAATCCCCGACCGTCCACAAGTGGTTGGCACCATTCCAAAATCCTAAATCCCATGTCCCATCCTAAATCCTTATCCTGATTCCTTCTCAGTGCTATATAGTCGTAATGGCTTGGCGCTTTTTCCTCTGATAATTCCCTCCAGACGTTCCATTCCCCTTGGTACCTTGTGTCCGGCCTCCTCTTCCTAACACCCAGCTTCACTACTCTGCACTTGTTGTAATTTAAAAGTTCTTCACGACTTGGTATTGCCTACTTAGTCTGCCTACACTTTGGTACGACAGTTTCTTAACGTTGGGAAACCTTAGAAGGACGGGTTGCTTTATGATAGACTCAACACCCTAGGAAAGTTTTGCAATAGGGACAATGAATTACACACTTTGAATGTTATAGGGTCTTGCCTTGCAATTCAGCCTAGTAGAGGAGGGACAAAGATGGTTGTGAGTTCATCAAGAACTTGTAATGTACCTAGTGGAGTCAGCAGCGATGGATCATAATAATTAGAATAATGATCGAGGCTTGGATGTAAATTAATGTAAATTGGACGTAATTAACAGGTCTGCTTACACTACCTACTTACATTGAAACAGATGGGATTAAGTTTGTATCTCGAGAGAGATTGTTTACTGCCCACAAGCTCCAAGGAGAACCTGTAAATTCAACTTCTTATAATCGAACAGTCTCTCTTAATTGTACTTTTAAGTTACCTTGCATTGATATTCAAGAAATTAGCGCCTCTTGTTTCTCTTTGGTATACTCTCATAACTGTCTTCTAATTCCATTCACCTGGGATCTAGGAGACTCGAATCGTAGACCCCTCACGTATAAGGCCGAAGCTCTACCGGCCGAACTATTGAGTAGTCTTAATAACGAAAGATTTACTGTCTTCAAACATTCTGGTATATCACAGTATTAGGGTATGGTGTAGAGTACTGGGGTGTGGGTGTACGGTATTAGGGTTTGGATGTAGAGTATCAGGGGAGTGGATTAGGGTATCAGGAGGGTAGGAGACGTAGTGGTGTGAAGCAGACAGAAGACGGGCCTTAAGACCTCAAAGTACCCTCATATACCTGTCTAAGCAGCTTAAAGAAAGGACATTTGAACACATCTTTGTGAGGAGGTGAGATGCCTCCTACCCACAACTTAAACCCCCCACCACCTACTACCCCCCACACCTCACCCTCACACCCCATAACCTCCAC
>WNGS01127784.1:0-14683 GCA_020271785.1 Procambarus virginalis | reverse complement strand
CACACCACACTCCCACACTCCACACCACACTCCCACCCTCCACACCACACTCCCACCCTCCACACCATAAAGTTTATGAACATTTCTGATCAATGGAGTTCATCTTGTCTTGCACAATCGTTTAATAAATCCTTCTCTCGCTACTCTCTAAACTTGCCATATTCTGACATACTCTCCTTACCTGTACCTGGCCCTAATATCCTCCTCACCATGATCAAGCTCTCACAGTCAAGCCTGGCCTCGTGCCGGCTTGGGGGAGTAGAAGAACTCCCAGAATCCCAAGCAGGTATCAAGCAGATGTCCTCCGTTGATTTCATTAACCATCTACTCAGACACCAGTACATAGTGGTCACCGGCTCCTAGTGGAGTTTCGTATTTCTTCTTGACGTTATAATGGTCATGCCTCTTGATCATTTTTATTTTCATAATCCCTTTCTTGACCTTCACCTTTGAAGGTTGAATAAATTAAACTTTTGTAAACGAGTTTCATTTAACTTCTAAGCCCCCCTGTATCATCTACGTCACTCGATATACTGTCTGAAATATGATTATAGTATAGTGCTGTAATCTTGAATATGGTCTGAGTGCTGGGTAGTGTTGGCGCCTGCTGTTGTGTGGAGGTGGGTAGGTGCTGGCGGGGGGGGGGGGGGTGGAGGTTATGGGGTGTGAGGGTGAGGTGTGGGGGGTAGTAGGTGGTGGGGGGTTTAAGTTGTGGGTAGGAGGCATCTCACCTCCTCACAAAAGATGTGTTCAAATGTGCCTTCTTTAAGCTGCTTAGACAGGTATATGAGGGTGACTTTGAGGGTCTTAAGGCCCGTCTTCTGTCCCCTTCACACCACTACGTCTCCCACCCTCCTGATACCCTAATCCACCCCTGATACTCTACATCCAAACCCTAATACCGTACACCCACACCCCAGTACTCTACACCCATACCCTAATACTGTGATATACCAGAATGTTTGAAGACAGTAAATCTTTCGTTATTACGACTACTCAATAGTTCGGCCGATAGAGCTTCGGCCTTATACGTGAGGGGTCTACGATTCGAGTCTCCTAGATCCCAGGTGAATGGAATTAGAAGACAGTCATGAGAATATACCAAAAGAGAAACAAGAGGCGCTAATTTTCTTGAATATCATGCAAGGTAACTAAAAAAGTACAATTAAGAGAGACTGTTCGATTATAAGAAGTTGAATTTACAGGTTCTCATTGGAGCTTGTAGGCAGTAAACAATCTCTCTCGAGACACAAACTTAATCCCATCTGATTCAATGTAAGTAGGTAGTGTAAGCAGACCTGTTAATCACGTCCAATTTACGTTAATTTACATCAAAGCCTCGATCATTTATTCTAATTATTATGATCCATCGCTGCTGATTCCACTAGGTACATTACAAGTTCTTGATGAACTCACAACCATCTATGTCCCTCCTCTACTAGGCTGAATTGCAAGGCAAGACCCTATAACATTCAAAGTGTGTAATTCATTGTCCCTATTGCAAAACTTTCCTAGGGTGTTGAGTCTATCATAAAGCAACCCGTCCTTCTAAGGTTTCCCAACGTTAAGAAACTGTCGTACCAAAGTGTAGGCAGACTAAGTAGGCAATACCAAGTCGTGAAGAACTTTTAAATTACAACAAGTGCAGAGTAGTGAAGCTGGGTGTTAGGAAGAGGAGGCCGGACACAAGGTACCAAGGGGAAATGGAACGTCTGGAGGGAATTATCAGAGGAAAAAGCGCCAAGCCATTACGACTATATAGCACTGAGAAGGAATCAGGATAAGGATTTAGGATGGGACATGGGATTTAGGATTTTGGAATGGTGCCCAACCACTTGTGGACGGTCGGGGATTGAACGCCGACCTGCACGAAGCGAGACCGTCGCTCTACCGTCCACCCCAAGTGGTAGGGCTGGAACGTCTGGAACAAGACAGAGAATAATTGCCACAGTTTGATATCACACTGAACCTGTCTGCCAACGTCCACATCATCCGGATATCATCAGCTGCTTATGCAAGATTGGCACCGTAGAATTGCATTACATATCTGAATACGGAATCATTCAGCACCTGATCATATAGACTTGACTAATTTTGGAATATGCTTCGCCAACGTCCATATATCGTTAAACACAAAACGAAGCTTGAGGAAGTACAAATATATGCCTTGAGACTGGTCCCAGTGCTGAGAGGCATGAGTTACGAGGAAAGACGGCAATACTTAAACTTTATCACTGAAAGATAAAAGTCAGGGAAGACATGATCACTACATACAAAATAAGTAGTAGAATAGACAGGCAAGAAAAAGAAACTATTTAGCATAGGTGGTATACGAAACAGATGGACACAGGTGAAAACGTTAATACAATTTGTCATTAAGTATTCAGGTAATGAACATGTGGAATGAACTACACGAAGTGGTTGAAGCAGATTCCCCGCATAGATTCAAATGCAGAGATTCTACAGGCCAAAATAAGCTCGGCAACCCGTACACCAGTCGACAGTTGGCTGAGAAGTGGGACCCAAGAGCTGAAACTCAACCCTCACAAGCACTACTAGGCGAGAACTCAATGCTCACACCAGCCTAGTAGGTCACTAATAGACCTACTAGGTCAGGTCCTATTAGACCCACTGATAGGTGGAGGCTGCTCTGTACATTATACACTCACACGAGACATCTTGACAGGTTCTGGTCTTAGACAATGAAGACAAACGTCCTAAGACCACCTGCCAGGCCTATGTTAATACAAACAACAGTATGACTATTCTTAAAGACAACAATGACCTTCCCCATACATATAGATACAAAGGAAAAAGTAATAATTTATCATGAACAACAATCGTCAAGATAAAATGGAACCATTTTGCATATGTTCTCAAAGTTTCAAATCGTTACCACGAAACTTTATTAAGATAATGCATTAATAAAATTTGGGCTTCAGTGGTCAGATTCATCATGAATCATAATTGATTTCTCAAATTTAAAGAATATTCAGTTTGAAGTCAATTTGGTCAGCTAGTCAATAAGTTCATGAGGTGGGGTAAATAACCCTCGAGAGGTTAATGAGACATAACCCAACGCCACACCACCTAGGGTTGGCTCATGATATTATCTCCTCCACACTTGGGCTCATTATTTAAATTGATCAGATTCCGATGGCTTTATGGAACATAGTTTCTGCTCGCTTTGCTTCAGTGATGTCTAAGACGCCATAAATAATAATCCATCTTTGTCAATCATTATCATAAAAATGTGGATTGCCGTAACCTTTGAAACATCCAATCGTAGGTCCGAGAATTATCGCTTGTTAGGCACCAAAAACGATTACATCTGTCACTGAGCGGAAGGTTATCATCAATTCCCTCCCCTCCCGCTCCCCTCCCTCCCCCTTCCCCCCTCTCTCTCCCTCTCTCCCTCCCCTCCTGTACTATATAAGGCGAGGCATCTCGAGCACCTGTTCATTGTCTCACTCTCTCAGCTCATTCGCTTAATTAAATGCTCCAGGATGACAGAACTGAACAAAAAATATGTTTTATGTAATTGCAGGAATACCTTTATTGGCATCTTTATTTATCGTAATGATTGGCTGAGGACGCTGGTTGAGGACGCTGGTTGAGGACGCTGGCTGAGGACGCTGGCTGAGGACGCTGGCTGAGGACGCTGGCTGAGGACGCTGGCTGAGGACGCTGGTTGAGGACGCTGGCTGAGGACGCTGGCTGAGGACGCTGGCTGAGGACGCTGGTTGAGGACGCTGGCTGAGGACGCCGGCTGAGGACGCCGGCTGAGGACGCCGGCTGAGGACGCCGGCTGAGGACGCCGGCTGAGGACGCTGGCTGAGGACGCTGGCTGAGGACGCCGGCTGAGGACGCCGGCTGAGGACGCCGGCTGAGGACGCCGGCTGAGGACGCCGGCTGAGGACGCCGGCTGAGGACGCCGGCTGAGGACGCTGGTTGAGGACGCTGGCTGAGGACGCTGGCCGAGGACGCTGGCCGAGGACGCTGGTTGAGGACGCCGGCTGAGGACGCTGGCTGAGGACGCTGGTTGAGGACGCTGGCTGAGGACGCTGGCTGAGGACGCTGGCTGAGGACGCTGGCTCAGAACGCTGGCCGAGAACGCTGGCCGAGGACGCTGGCTGAGAACGCTGGCTCAGAACGCTGGCCGAGAACGCTGGCTGAGGACGCTGGCTCAGAACGCTGGCTGAGGACGCTGGCTCAGAACGCTGGCTGAGGACGCTGGCTGAGGACGCTGGCTCAGAACACTGGCCGAGAACGCTGGCTGAGGACGCTGGCTCAGAACACTGACTCAGAACGCTGACCGAGAACGCTGGCTCAGAACGCTGGCTGAGGACGCTGGCTCAGAACGCTGGCTGAGGACGCTGGCTCAGAACGCTGGCTCAGAACGCTGGCTCAGAACGCTGGCTCAGAACGCTGGCCGAGAACGCTGGCTCAGAACGCTGGCTGAGGACGCTGGCTCAGAACACTGACTCAGAACGCTGACCGAGAACGCTGGCTCAGAACGCTGGCTGTGGACGCTGGCTCAGAACGCTGGCTCAGAACGCTGGCTGAGGACGCTGGCTCAGAACGCTGACTCAGAACGCTGGCCAAGAACGCTGGCTGAGAACGCTGACCAAGAACGCTGGCTGAGAACGCTGGCAGAGAACGCTGGCTGGAGCCAAGGGTGACACTCCGTTTGTGATGCTACACACTCAGGGTTCCTGCCTGGGTAAATCAGCTATACACTCAGGGTTCCTGCCGGGGTAAATCAGCTATACACTCAGGGTTCCTGCCGGGGTAAATCAGCTATACACTCAGGGTTCCTGCCGGGGTAAATCAGCTATACACTCAGGGTTCCTGCCGGGGTAAATCAGCTATACACTCAGGGTTCCTGCCGGGGTAAATCAGCTATACACTCAGGGTTCCTGCCGGGGTAAATCAGCTATACACTCAGGGTTCCTGCCGGGGTAAATCAGCTATACACTCAGGGTTCCTGCCGGGGTAAATCAGCTACACACTCAGGGTTCCTGCCGGGGTAAATCAGCTATACACTCAGGGTTCCTGCCTGGGTAAATCAGCTATACACTCAGGGTTCCTGCCGGGGTAAATCAGCTATACACTCAGGGTTCCTGCCTGGGTAAATCAGGTTCTTAAGCATTGCATCTCCTGATGCCAAGATATCCTTAAGCAGTTGACAAAATCCAGTTTTTGTGATGCTATCTTCCGCTAAACGTAAACTGCTTAAACTGGTGTATATTGGCGGTCAGTGGCACACACGTGCAGCAGTAAAACAAGCGTACAACAATGAATGACTCGAGCAACAGGTGTGGGAAGTTTGTGTTCCTCAAAAAACCTTTGTATGGCATAAAAAACAGACTAGCCCAATCGGTTCAGGCTATTATCACGATTTGACAGGCGTCAAGTATGAAGTAGATTATGCCTAACCAGAAACGTGCTAATCTAGCCCCTGTACCTTATAACCCAGTCTGCCTCATACCCCAGTCTACCTCATACCCCAGTCTGCCTCATACCCCAGTCTACCTCATACCCCAGTCTGCCTCATACCCCAGTCTGCCTCATACACCAGTCTGCCTCATACACCAGTCTACCTCATACCACAGTCTACCTCATACACCAGTCTGCCTCATACACCAGTCTACCTCATACCCCAGTCTGCCTCATACCCCAGTCTACCTCATACACCAGTCTACCTCATACACCAGTCTACCTCATACACCAGTCTAACTCATACCCCAGTCTACCTCATACCCCAGTCTGCCTCATACCCCAGTCTACCTCATACACCAGTCTACCTCATACCCCAGTCTGCCTCATACACCAGTCTACCTCATACACCAGTCTGCCTCATACCCCAGTCTACCTCATACACCAGTCTGCCTCATACACCAGTCTACCTCATACCACAGTCTACCTCATACCACAGTCTACCTCATACACCAGTCTGCCTCATACACCAGTCTACCTCATACCACAGTCTACCTCATACCACAGTCTACCTCATACACCAGTCTGCCTCATACCACAGTCTACCTCATACACCAGTCTACCTCATACCCCAGTCTACCTCATACCCCAGTCTGCATCCTAGTATATCACTCTTATCTCTACCTCACAGTTATCACCAATTTTCTCCCTCCCCTCCTCCTTATACACAAATCGTAGTGCCAATTACCAAACAGTAGAGAGAGACAGCAAACACAATAATAGTGATAGATTTAAGATAACTTAGACATAATGCAATGAGAAGATATCAAGGACTAGCTGGTGAGGGAGGCGCGGTATGGAGCCAGCGGTATATTCCAGGCGACCCCCCCCCCCGCTCCTGTGCCAAGTAAGTCCACTACGGGCTCACCATAGCCCGTGCTACTTGGAACTTTCTGTTCCAAGTAGCGAATCTTAAACCACAACAACCCTAACAACCATCCGTCACGTGTGTGTGTGTGTGTGTGTGTGTGTGTGTGTGTGTGTGTGGCTCGCAAGACCATCCATCATTGGTCTATACGGGTCAATGAGGGGGGGGGGAGGTCGTTAGGCCTATTGAGACGCCCTTATTGTGCTCCTGTCTTATCGTGTCCGTCTTTTTTGTGCTGCTGTCTTCTCAACTGTCTATCTTATCGTGCCCCGTCGTATTGTGAGCTCCGGGGATATGGGGACACGTTGAGGAGGAACCCTGCCCAACCGTTTGGCTCATCGGGAATCGGACGCCGACCATGAAAGAAGCCAGGCCGTCACTGTCCCGTATATGGATCCATTTTTAAAGAGTGTCTAAATTCGTTTGTGATTACACACGGCATATTATTGAAAATATATTCGCGAGAAACTATTTTCTACAGAGTATATATATATATATATATATATATATATGCGGAAAATCCACAGAGAAAAATGAAAGGAGGTAACGTTTCGACTTAGTTAAAGCCTTTGTCAAACCAGACTGACGTATTGTGAGCTCCGGGGATATGGGGACACGTTGAGGAGGAACCCTGCCCAACCGTTTGGCTCATCGGGAATAAGCCAAATAATATAATTATAATATAATTTGTATATGCTTATTCTCTCTGTTTAACAATTGCTTCGATGTTGTAATTAGTTTAGCATCAGATATTAAAAAAATTATTCGTGAATTATTTGGAGTTAATTGGTCAGTCTGGTTTGACAAAGGCTTTAACTAAGTCGAAACGTTACCTCCTTTCATTTTTCTCTGTGGATTTTCCGCATAAAATGATCAGTGTTTTGTGATCGTCAATTGCATATATATATATATATATATATATATATATATATATATATATATATATATTATTAGCCATTGCTAATGTTGTTGACATTGTTTGTGTAAATAATATAATTTGTATATGCTTATTCTCTCTGTTTAACAATTGCTTCGATGTTGTAATTAGTTTAGCATCAGATATTAAAAAAATTATTCGTGAATTATTTGGAGTTAATTAATGGTAAGTGGGGATATTTACCATGGCTCCTAGTCTTGCAGGGTACACAGGAGCGGGCTACTCACTGCTCATGTCTAGTGGTGAATGGAATGGTAGCTGAGTGGGGCGCTTGAGTGAAACTGGGCGGTGAACTCGAGTGAACGTCCACTGCCGGTCCCCGACAAAACAAATATTATTATCATCATCATCATCATCTCACTGGTGACATACTTATCACCAGTGAGATGAGTAGAACACCTTTGTGATATTACTGGGTACCGAGCTCCCCTTGTTACCTGGAGTAATTAAGCCCTTTGGTAATGTGGCCTTGTATGCCCTCACGACACACATGGTGTATTGAGATCTAATGCTTTCGTATGATCTTATCGCAATGTTAGTCTCCTGCTGATGTTAAAAGCTAAAATAATGCCTGTGGAGTAACTTCGTGGGTCGGGTAATGTTATGAAAGCATGTTATATCCTATAACAATAAGAATAGTGTATCTGTCTGTATGTCCAATGTTGTAGGTTAGATGCTAAGGGGTTAGCCTCATCCAACTTTGCATGGGGGGCAGGAATGGTGTTGGTGCGGGACGCACATAGGCTGGTCTAGGGGTTAGTACCCCCGACCTACCGTCAGTACCACGAACGGACAAGAAGAGATAGATCCTGCCCACCCTTTTCTTCCCAGGACTTGCAGGCCTCCTCAAGAACAAAGTGGCAGGGGTATGGGGGTGCCTCAAAGACAACTACGGAATTTGGAATTATCAAGGGAAAGCGCCAAGCCATTACGACTTTATAGCACTTGGAAGGGATCAGGATAAGGATTTGGGAATGGGACGGAGGGGAAGGAATGGTTCCCCAACTACTTGGACGGCCGGGGATTAAACGCCGACCTGCATGAAGCGAGACCGTCGCTCTACCGTCCAGCCCAAGTGGTTGGTGGACAACTACGGAGAACACCCATTCTGGAGCGGCTTTCCACCAGTCCCCCCCCCCACTATTAGCATGGAAACGAGGCCATGATCCTAAAGGACCACCTCGTAAGGGCGACCTTAAGAGAGGCAGCCTAACCCTGGATTGAAACCTGCATAGGAACCGACCAACCCTAAACCTAACCCTGAGAGTGGCGAACTATGACAAACCCAACGGATAAACCAACCCTAACCTAACCTATCCAGCATAAGCAATAGGAGGACGGAGTATGCGGACATGAGAAGTGGTTAAGCCCACAGCAACAAAATCCATCCATATGACTGACAGACATAGAGATCGGTTACGAAGGATCCACATGTAACCTTGCGAAACGTATCCCTAAGCGTCAGATCATAATAAAGTATGAAAATGAACTTTGGAGAGTTAATTTTCAACTTCCCTCGACAGCGCAGAAAAATATAACAAATATGAGAAGGTGAGATGGTGAGCAGTATTCTGTCAATCAGATCACGGACTCTGTCTCCTTATATGTTGCAAGGTTGATATTGTTGCTTCTCCTTGCTCCACCCCTTCACTTATTGTCACACCCTTCCTCCCTCCCATAATTGATGTAAAATTAGTCGAAAAGTGCTTAAATGTAAATATGAATATAAAACAGAAATAAAACTGTGAATTAAAAACATAAAATGTATGGAAGGTGGGGCTAAGCGCTGATGCACGACTGTGCAAGCACATCTAGGGGAGTACATCTATAGTACAAGCTAAAGTTCAACTCAGGAAAGTGTAAGGAAATGAAATTATGCGAAGGGAGCAGGAGGCTGAACACAAGGTACCATCTGGGAGGTGAAATCCTGCAAGAGTCAAATAGAGAGAAAGATCTGAGGGTTGATATCACACCGAACCTGTCCCCAGAGGCCCACATCAAAAGGATATCATCAGCGGCAAATGCTAGACTGGCCAACATAAGAACTGCCTTTAGAAAATTGTGTAAGGAATCGTTCAGGACCCTGTGTACCACTTATGTCAGACCAATCCTGGAATATGCAGCTCAGCCTGGAGTCCATACCTAGTTAAGCACAAGACAAAGTTAAAGAAGATTCAGCGGTATGCCACCAGGGCTCGTCCCGGAACTGTGAGGAATGAGCTACGAGGAAGGCTAAAGGAGCTGAACCTCACGTCCCTGGAAAACAGAAGAGTAAGGGGAGACATGATAACCACTTACAAAATTCTCAGGAGAATNAAGACAGCCAGCACGGACACAATAGTGACGACGCCTCCATTGTGACTCTTTCCTCGTGCCTCAATTCATTCTCTTGTGAACCATGAAAAAAAACTGCTCAGTGTCATTCACCCTAATACACTTTCACTCCTGCCTGGTCCTCGTGGGCTTAGTTAATTGGTGGCCTAAAAGTGTCGAAATTTAGCGGGCTACTGATACGAATTTTTTGACCGATACCGTTGACGCTACAATGAGCCT
This sequence comes from Procambarus virginalis, assembly GCA_020271785.1. Lineage (NCBI taxonomy): Eukaryota > Metazoa > Arthropoda > Malacostraca > Decapoda > Cambaridae > Procambarus > Procambarus virginalis. The sequence continues at coordinate 4,826 of WNGS01127784.1, read as the reverse complement.
GATCTGGGAGGGTACAAATAGCCTAAGTCTTTCTCAAAGGCGAGAAAAAAAAGGCTCTCCTTTTGGAGAGGAGACAAAAAGTCTCTCCTTTTGGGATGTATTTGATCATCTCAATAACCTTGAATAAATCCGATGATCTGATTTTCCGATATCAATTTCCGATACCTTGATATACCAATACCGACATATCTGTATACCTCTAGCATTGATTGGGTTTTTACTCAAATTACATCTGACGTTTGGGACTTAAACTATCCTTTAAGTAACTGTATACCCGTTGCTGGTTCTATCAGCCCACCGAGAGACACATGTCAGCTTTGACACATGTCAGCTTTGACACATGTCAGCTTGACACATGTCAAAACATCGATATAATATATGATGTATTTGTAAATTCAATAGATTGTTAAATGGTCGAGTATTTTCTTTTGATATAGGTTAGACCTGGTAGTGAGACTTAGAGGCGTTACGTGCACTCATCACGTGGCTCTCTGCACGTGAACCCACACCCAGGTCTGGTGGCAGCCCCGGACCCACATCCAGGTCTGGTGGCAGCCCCGGACCCACACCCAGGTCTGGTGGCAGCCCCGGACCCACACCCAGGTCTGGCGGCAGCCCCGGACTCACACCCAGGTCTGGCGGCAGCCTCGGACCCACACCCAGGTCTGGTGGCAGCCCCGGACCCACACCCAGGTCTGGTGGCAGCCCCGGACCCACACCCAGGTCTGGCGGAAGCCTCGGACCCACACCCAGGTCTGGCGGCAGCCCCGGACTCACACCCAGGTCTGGCGGCAGCCTCGGACCCACACCCAGGTCTGGTGGCAGCCCCGGACCCACACCCAGGTCTGGCGGCAGCCCTGGACCCACACCCAGGTCTGGCGGCAGCCCCGGACCCACACCCAGGTCTGGTGGCAGCCCCGGACCCACACCCAGGTCTGGCGGCAGCCCTGGACCCACACCCAGGTCTGGCGGCAGCCCCGGACCCACACCCAGGTCTGGCGGCAGCCTCGGACCCACACCCAGGTCTGGTGGCAGCCCCGGACCCACACCCAGGTCTGGCGGCAGCCTCGGACCCACACTAATAATATGTGTCATGCTGGTGATAGAGCACACGTCATTTCACCAGGACAACGTGTGTCTCCACAATACTCGTCGTGACTCCTTGTTGACATCATGTCACTCCCTGCCTGCAACCACACCCTTACCACACACACACACACACACACACACACACACACACACACACACACACACACACACACACACACACACACACACACACACACACACGCGCGCGCGCGCGCATACGCCAGTGTCAGAATAGTTAACAGGTGGAATGCATTAGGCAGTGATGTAGTGGAGGCTGACTCCATACACAGTTTCAAATGTAGATATGATAGAGCCCAGTAGGCTCAGGAATCTGAACATCAGTTGATTGAGGGTTGAGAGGCGGGACCAAAGAGCCAAAGCTCAACCCCCCGCAAGTACAACTAGGTGGGTATACACAGATGGGCAGTTTGTTTCACCTGGTGTGCCTGTTCACCTAGCAATAAATAGGAACCTGGGAGATAGGCAGCTGCTACGGGCTGCCCCTTTGTTTTTCTTTTATTTTCTCAAATAAGTCAATATATTTGCACGATGCTCTATAACGTCAAGTGTGGCGTCGTTACTTTGGTGTTGGGCTGAAGGCCTATCAACCTCTGGAGGGTTATTAAGGCCACCACAATACCTTACTGACCAACCAGCAAGTTAGGTGTTGCATTTAAGGCCTATCAATATATGAAGGGTTACTAAGGCCACCACAACAGTTTACTAGCCAACCAGCAAGTATACTGTAGTGCTGAACATAGTCCAAGACTAAAGAATTTTGGGAAACTAAAGCAAATAATAATGAAATTTACGTGAACGGTAAATGAAAGTAATCAGTTATCAAAAGAAGGCGCCAAGCCGGGGAAACTATGTACCACACTGTAAATGAAATCAAAAGGCTTACTGTGATTTACAGTATACAATTGAGCAGCTGAACCATTATGATTATTTAGCAGAGGCCCACAGCTCCCTGATATATAAAGAAAGATTCCATTATTTTCAAATCCGACTGGACATTCGTGCAGGTGTCCCAGATTTTTAAAATTGGAGTCCAGCAGAGAATGATTCACCTCCCTGCAATTATTTCTAATCTCTGAGAGTGCTGGCTTGAAAAGTGGTAAGCCAGTTCATTACCACTTGGATAGAGGCAAGACACTTTGTTTCTTACAAGGTGTTTAACTGGTAATCTTCAAGTTGTTTTCAAATATTTATTTTCAAATTAGTTTATTTCAATTAATATTATATTAATAACATGAATTTACTGACTTTAGGTTAGGCTAGGTAGATTAGGTTAGGTTTGATAAAATTTATGTTATTTTAACTCAAATGAAATTCATTCATATCATGTATAATATAATGAAAAGTTGTATTATTCCATAAGAAAGATGATATACAATGAGAGAGAGATCACTATAATGACCCAAAAACAATTAGATTTTTGATAAACATTTATAAAGGGAACCGTGATGGTTGCTGTAGTTCTAAGATCATTCCTTATGGATGTACAAAATGTGCAGGTGTACTGTGACAGGTGTGTGAGGCAGCCACCACCGAGGCAGGTGTGTGAGGCAGCCACCGCCGAGGCAGGTGTGTGATGTACCGTCACCCTAGCGAGCACCTTCATCAGTCAGACTCATTACCCGGACACGGAATGATAAACCAACATGCTGTACCAACACACACCCTCCCTGCAGCATGCTTCATCATTAATGCTTTTTCTGTACCTTGCAACCGGTGCGCCGAGGCAGCCTCCAGACGAGATGACCAGGCCAGTGTACACAACATCCTCACCCGCCCGTCATCTGCCTAGGGACTCCACCCCTCACCTGCTCTATATGGCTCTCTTGTCTACGCCCCCCCTCACCCCTTGTGGCGCCACTCTGCCTCACCTCTTGTGGCGCCACTCTGCCTGTGGTAGTCTGGCTCTCCCTCACCCCTTGTGGCGTTAGTGTCGTCCTTCAAACTGGATCCCTTGCTCTATATAAGAGTCTAGACCCAGTACGGGCAAGTCAAGGGCCATGACCATAAAAAAAGTGGCCATTTCGCAAAAATGCTAAGATTAGCTCGATTTAGTTGAATCTAATTGTTATTTAGAAATGGAATTGTGCCTGTCTGAGGTTAGAGACCAGACGCTTTGGGTTAGCCTCATTCATTTTATCTCTGTAATTGGTGATGGGTATCTGCCCAACATGGCTGGGCCAGGAAAAGCAGTAATCAAATGAGTACAGCATGGAATGATGCCATAGAGACCTGTGAACCTCGTGGCAATTCTCAGAGTGGCATTCCTGGTTGATACCTGGTTGATGGGGTTCTGGGAGTTCTTCTAAATCCCCAAGCCCAGCCCGAGGCCAGGCTCGACTTGTGAGAGTTTGGTCCACCAGGCTGTTGCTTGCAGCGGCCCGCAGGCCCACATACCCACCACAGCCCGGTTGGTACGGTACTCCTTGCAGGAAACAATCTAGTTTCCTCTTGAAGATGTCCACGGTTGTTCCGGCAATATTTCTTATGCTCGCTGGGAGGGTGTTAAACAACCGTGGACCTCTGATGTTTATACAGTGTTCTCTGATTGTGCCTATGGCACCTCTGCTCTTCACTGGTTCTATTCTGCATATTCTTCCATATCGTTCACTCCAGTACGTTGTTATTTTACTGTGTAGATTTGGTACTTGGCCCTCCAGTATATTCCACGTGTATATTATTTGGTATCTCTCTCGTCTCCTTTCTAGTGACCTTGAAAATGGTCTAAATAATCAAATAATTTTTTTATTAATAAACATTAAGTACAGGTGTCCACAAAATAGTAAAAAATTCTACCTATCGTACTGTGGCTGTAATAGACAAATATACATGTTCATGATGACATCAACCCTGGTCGTCCCTTACCACCCATATCTCCATACACACCCCCTACCCCCATGGCTCTCTCACTAGGGTACCCTACAACCCATCCCTCAATACAGAGGGAGCCCGTACCCGCTCGATACAGTCGACCGATCGTATGTCCCAAACCTGTCTCTCTGGTAGTGATGCATAGTGTCATGACACCTGCTACATAGTGACACACGTGATACATGCTAGCAAGAGAGGGTAGACGGAGGGAGAGGGAGACAGAAAGACACAAGATAGAAATAGAGATTCAAAGACAGAACGGGTCGACCCGGGCACCGCCGGATACCCCCATATAGTATATGTAAATACACTGGAATAATTATTTTTACTGTATGAATTACGGTGATCAAATATAAAAAAACTGTCTCGTTGTTACGAGTCTTAGTTGAAATGTGATGTCAGTCGTTTTCGATACTTTTGCCGCAGTTTCTTGACTTTCGACGAAATAAAATGAGCGCCAAATCTCAGTGAAATTCTGCATTTTCTTCAGTGAAGTTCAGGCATTTATTTATATTTGAGGAAGAATGTCATAAAATCAGTCCATGTTCCTAAAATGATAGTACTTGTAGTAATTATTTGGTCAAATGTACTATATCTACTGTTCGTCTCTCAAATGTTCACGTTTTGTGGTGTTGAGTTAGCCCAATATCATCCTATTAAATCGGAAATGTAACGAAGGAACCTAACCTTACCTGTCCAAGCACTCCTATTCGAGGATGGGCATACAAGTACTATCATTTAAAAGAGGATGGGCATACAAGTACTATCATTTAAAAGAGGATGGGCATATTAGTACTATCACTTTAAGAAGATGGGGCATACAAGTACTATCATTTTAAGAGGAAACA
>WNGS01127782.1:0-13545 GCA_020271785.1 Procambarus virginalis | reverse complement strand
TTCTCAGAGTACATCTTACAGGTAGAGCAGCAGTCACACTCAGTACTTGGCGTCTGAGAATGACTACCGACCTGAAGCAAGCAGTGTTGGACGCTACCTCTCTCCACCGAAAGCTACCGACGAAATTCCGTGATTACATAAGGCAAGTACCACCACTTTTTAGAATTTGCCAACACCAAACGGAGATATTTTATGAAATGGCTGGAAGCAGCACATGTCTCTACTTTGCAGAACTCGTCAACCTCATGTTAGTTGAAGAATTCTTAAGGCGTGTACCTCCTCCTGTCCGTTTATATTTAGCAGATAAAGAAGAGACCGACCTAGTGAAATGTGCGAAGTCGGCTGACACTTACAGCTCATCCACCGGCTGACACCAGAACCACCTACCAGTAAGAAGTCTTGGTACAGTTACGAGAAAGTGAATACAGACCAAGCTACCTCGCAACTGTACTGTAAGTATTGTAGACTCTATGGACATACCATAGAAAAATGTGGTAAGTCTCAATACAAAGGTAATACTGAATCCACCAAACCCAAACAGACTCCTCCTAAGTCCGGTAAGCCTGTAATGAATGTTGGTGTTCATGTTAATGATCTTTCTCTCTTCAGTAAACATCTGTATCCTGGAACTATCACTACCAACGGTTCAGATCTGAGGGACGTTTTAAACTTAAGATCTTGAGGGAGAAAGCGGCTCTTCAATCAATACTATTGAAATCAGCTGTGCCCAATGTCGCCTACACTGGAGAAACTGTCTTCATCACTGACCTCACTGCTACTACTCCTTATCCTCTCGCCAGAGTCCACCTGGATTGTCCCTTCGTGACCGGTGAAGTCCAAGTCGCCGTCAGGGAAAAGCCTTTTCCCATGCCTGGAGTGCAACTTCTCCTGGGCAACGACTTGGCAGAAGACCTGCAACCGACCAACCTGATCGTCAAGGACAAACCCCAGGTGTGTACCTCTGTTATGGATAATCCGATTTTTGAGCATGCTCCAGCAAAGGTTCAAGAGAGTGATGAAGTTTCTCCTCCGGTTTTGGTGACCACCCGTGCTCAAGCTGCACGACCGCAACCAGCTGACTCTACTACTACCGCTGTCCCTCAAAACCCTTTGAAACTACCCCAAATCTCACCGCTTGGAGTTCCGTAAGTTACAGAGGGAGGATCTTACCTTGACACCATTATTCTTTCAGGCTGAGACTCAATCTGACAGTATCTCTGGGTTCTTCCTAGAGAACGAGTTGCTCTACCGCAGATACAGACCCAGTAAACTGAAGGAGGAGGACGATTGGGCCAACGTCGAACAACTAGTGATTCCTACCAGCCTGCGGCCCACTATTCTACACTGGCCCACGGAGCACTGTCACACTACGGTTTTAACAAGACCTACCATGGGATTCGACAAGACTACTACTGGCCAGGTATGGTTAATGATGTCAAACAACACGTAAAAATATGTCACGTATGTCAATGGCAGGTAAACCGAACGTCTCTATCCCCAGAGCACCACTGACACCCATCCAGGTGCCTGCGGAACCTTTCCACAGACTTATTATTGACTGTGTTGGTCCTTTACCTCGGACCAGTTCCGGCAACGCCTATATACCAACCATCCTGTGTCCTACCACCAGATTCCCCATAGCAGTTCCAGTAAAGAACATTACGGCTGCTACTGTGGTGAAAATTTGCTGAAGATCTTCACCCAGTATGGATTTCCAAGGGAGATTCAGAGTGACTGTGGCACCAACTTCACCAGTGATCTCTTCAAACGGACACTGGAAGAGTTCAACATCACACAGGTACTGTCCAGCCCCTATCATCCTGCTTCACAGGGTTCTCTTGAGCGTAGTCATCAGACTATCAAAGCACTCCTAAAAAGTTTTGCAATGAGACCTCTAAGGATTGGGATAAGCAACTTGATCTCATCATGTGTATTTTCAGAAGTCTTCCCAATGAGTCACTAGGAGTATCTCCTTATGAGATGCTCTACGGACGTAAGTGCCGTACTCCTCTCAAGGCTTTCAAGGACTCTCTACGTGATGCCACCTTCAGTGAGCATCAGAATGTGCCCCAGTTTCTTCAAAACCTACAACACATTCTCGAGAGGGTGCATTCCTTTGCTAAAAACAACCTATTGAAAGCCCAAGAGAGGATGAAGACTCACTACGACCAGCACAGCCAAGTAAGGAAATTTAAACCGGGAGACTTCGTACTTGCCTACTTTCCTATCCCAGGGTCTCCCTTGCAAAACAGGTTTCAGGACCCTACCGTGTCAAGGAGTGCAGAAACAACTACAACTACGTTCTCGAGACTCCCGATAGGCGGCGGAAGACCCAGTTGTGCCACGTCAACCTACTGAAGCTATATCATGGTACTCCTCCCACTGTGCTAATTAACTACTCAACCTTTACAGGTCCATACCGCCACAGTGAGACCTTCCCTGCTTCTCCTCCCGAAAGCACTGACACTGAGACAGCGCTTTCCAACTCGGAAATCCTAACTGATATCCATAATTACTTTCAGGACGATAATAGTGCTTCACTCATCAAAATCATCAGAGAACATCAGGAGTTGTTTCGAGATGATCCACAAGAGTGTACTGTGACTCAGCACGACATCCAACTGCTCCCTGACACCCGGCCGATTCGCCAACCATTCTACCGAATCAGCCCTAGCAAGAAGGAAGTCATGCGTGCTGAGGTACAGTACCTCTTGGACCATGGACTGGCTACACCTTGTGAGTCCCCCTGGGCCTCACCATGTATCTTGGTACCAAAACCCCAAGGTAAGACCCGGTTGTGTACTGACTACCGAAAACTAAATAGTGTGACGATCAAAGATGCGTACCCATTACCTAGGATTGATGACATCCTTGACGCCATTCATAATGCCCGCTACCTGTCCCAGGTGGACTTGCTCAAGGGCTATTATCAGGTGTGCTTAACGGAGCGAGCTAAAGAAATATCTGCCTTTATCACCCCATTCGGAATTTTCAGATATGAACGCCTTCCCTTTGGACTATGCAATGCCCCGGCCACCTTTCAAAGAGCTGTCAACCGCGTCATCCAGGGCTTGGAAAACACCTACGCCTATTTGGATGATATCGTTGTAGCATCCAACACCTGGAGCGAACATCTGCTCCAGCTGCAACGATTGTTCGCCAAGCTCCTGAAAGCCGGCCTCACCATCAACCTGGGCAAGTCCACCTTTGCCAAAGGTAAAGTGCGTTATCTGGGTCATGTAATAGGGAGTGGCAGCCTGGCTCCGTTAAATATCCACACTCAAGCCATCAAACAGTATCCACAGCCTACTACCAGGAAGCAGCTCCTGCGCTTCCTTGGTCTTGCCTCTTATTACCGTAGGTTTGTGAGGAACTTTAGTACGTTAGCAACACCCTTAATCACCCTAACCAGTCCCAAGCAACAGTATAATTGGACCATGCAACAAACCGTTGCTTTCGAACAACTCAAATTCCTGCTCTGTTCTAATCTATTCTCGCCTCGCCAGATATCACGAAGCCTTTCATCCTCCATGTCGACGCCAGTGGTACCGGCATCGGGGTGTCCTAATGCAGCAACGAGGCGAGGAGGTTCTGCCTGTCAGCTACTACAGCTACAAGTTGAAGCCTCACCAGAAAAACTACAGCACTATAGAGAAGGAACTCCTCTCCATCGTCCTGAAATTGCAACACTTTGCACCATACCTGCAAGGTGCTCGGTCCACCACCATCTACTCGGACCACAATCCTCTACGCTTCTTACATCAAGCCCAATTCAATAACTAACGTCTGCTGCGATGGGCTTTATATCTACAAGACTTCAATCTGAAAATCTGTTACATCAAGGGGTCTGACAACATCATAGCCGACGCCCTCTCCAGAGTTCATGAGGTAGAGGCAGCTCCACCTACCACTCTACCTCCCGAAAACGTGACTTCTTCCGTAACCGCAGGCTTCGGGGGAGAGTTGTGACGATAATCTCTTTCAAGAGAGATTGAGCCTGCTCTTCCCTTCAGTAGTCACATCTCATGCTACATTCAAGATACGTTCAGCAGTAGCAAAACGTTTATCAAGGCAGCCACACACACCTGCTTACCCCTGCTCCTGCACCCCCACACTCCTCACCGCCTGCTCGTCGCCTGTACTTCAATTAGCCAACTACCAGTGTCGGCCTGCCTGCGTTCTGATTGGCTGGACGAGACCACACCACTCCAGCTCTGCACCACTCACGCACCTCGCCGAGTCAACGTCTAGGTCATACCAAGAGACCTTCCCCAGAATATCTTGTGCTCTTGGCTGTGAACATCTCATTGATATTTCTCGTGTATCAAGTAGCGGTTCTTAGCTTGCGCTAATATTCCCAGCACCATTTATATTACTTGTATTATATTTTTGTACTATTGTTAACGTAAACCATCACTTATTCATTTTTATGTTACAGTTTTTCACTTGTTATACTTGCACTTTGCCTAGCCAAGGAATTGTCTTTATTTAAATTTGTTTTCTAGAGTAATTAAAATTTCATTGTTTATACTTTGCGTTTTGTGTGTCTTCCCCTACCTTACCACAGACTATCAGGCAAGAAGTCTCTTTTTTTTTCTCTGTGTATGTGACTAGGCATTGACATCTGCCATAGGAAGACTGCCGAACACCATACTCCAACACTTTACTGTCACAATATATATATATATATATGTTGTACCTAGTAGCCACAACGCACTTCTCAGTCTCCTATGCAATGCCCGATTTGCCTCATAGGCCAAGTTTTCATGAATTTATATATATTTCGATTTTTGTTCTTAAATGATAAAACAATCCATTTCATTATGTATGAGTTAAGTTCTTTTCATTTGAGCTAAAACTAATGAAGATATATAACCGAACCTAACCAACCCTACCGAACCTAACCAACCCTACCTAACCTAACCTAACCTATGTTAACCTAACCTTACCTAATATAACTAAGGGGGCGGTCCAATCCAGTTGGCTCCAAAAATGCAAAAATGAAAACTCGTTCGATTTCAATCAAACTTTTTTGACAAGTTCTATATGAAAAGTGTTTCATCTGGTCCAAGTTTCAGCATCGTAGCATAAATAGGAAGGGAGAAAAAAAATAATGAAGTAGTTGTGAAAATTATGCCAAAATGGTCAAAATCGATTATGAATCAAAAGTGTCAACTGAAATCATAGCTATGACTCTTTGCTATCACAATAGCATATATTAAACAAATATTATAATTAGTTTAATTGGAAAAAATTTTAAGAAAAAAAAAAAAAAAGTTTTTTTTTTTTTTTTTTTTTTTCAATTTTTTTTTTTTCAAATTTTTTTTCGGACGATTTGCATCAAACTTACACACCTTACTGTACGTATACCTATCTGTAAGGATGCCAATTTTGGAGAAAATTGGTTGATGTCAACCTCAGCCACAGATTTTAGAACCTTAGACTTCATTAATTTCTGTTTTTTTTTAATTGACACAAATGTTTACAAAACTGAATAATTTTTTATTCAATTTACATGAAACTTACACAGTATATGTGGAGGGCATGTCTCTACATGTGCAAGATTTCACTTTTCTCTAAGTTCATTTATTGATTTTATAATAGCAATAAACATGCCATTTTTGCATAATTTTTTGGGTGGAACTTTGAACATTTGTATTAGGAAAACTAAAGATGTTTTGGAAATCCTAAATCATACAATCATTTATTATATGCTAATGTGTCAGAAAGTGTCACAGAATAATTATATCTGAAACGTGTGTGAAGAAGTGTAGACTTGAAAATGTGTAAAAAACGTTGAAAAAAAAAAAAAAAAAAATCTTTTTCTATTTACGCTGCAGTACTGAAACTTGGGACAATTTCAGCGCTTTTCATATACAACTAGTCAAATAATATTGGTTGACATTGAACAAATTTTTGTACATAACTAGACGGCCCTAAGTCAGTAATTTATGTTCTTAACATATATAATAATAATATTTTAAATAAACTAATTGAAAAAAATTCTTAAATATAAAGAAAATCACTCTGCCTATTAGGCAAATCGGGCCTTGCATAAGTTGGCTGAGAAGTGCCTTCTGGCTGCTAGGTTTGACATATATATATATATATATATATATATATATATATATATATATATATATATATATATATATATATATATATATATATATATATCGATGTATATATATATATATATATATATATATATATATATATATATATATATATATGATGCTCTATATTTGTGCGGAGCCTTGAAGTGGGTAGAATATAGTTGTGCATTAATTGGCTGTTGATTGCTGGTGTTGACTTCTTAATGTGTAGTGCCTTGCAGATATCAAGCCGCCTGCTATGGCTGTATCTATCGATGATTTTCGTGTTTTTTATTAAGATTTCTCTGGTGATGGTCTGGTTATGGGTAGAGATTATAAGTTCCTTAATGGAGCCCTGTTGCTTATGCATCGTTAATCGCCTAGCAAGAGATGTTGTTGTCTTGCCTATATACTGAGTTCTTTGAGGCTTACAGTCCCCAAGTGGGCATTTGAAGGCATAGACGACATTGGTCTCTTTTAAAGCGTTCTGCTTTGTGTCTGGATAGTTTCTCATGAGTAGATTGGCCGTTTGTTTGGTTTTATAGTAATTCGTCAATTGTATCTTCTGTCTGTAGGGATAACGTTTCTATTAATAATATCTTTCAGGACCCGTTCCTCCATTTCATAAGCTGTGGAAAAGAAGTTCCTGTAAAATAGTCTAATACGGGGTACAGGTGTTGTGTTTGTTGTCTCTTCAGAGATTGCATGGCGTTTCACCTTCCTTCTTATGATGTCTTCAACGAAACCATTGGAGAAGCTGTCGTTGACTAGGACCTGCCTTACCCTACAGAGTTCTTCATCGACTTGCTTCCATCCTGAGCTGTGGCTGAGAGCACGGTCGACATAAGAGTTAATGACACTCCTCTTGTACCTGTCTGGGCAATCACTGTTGGCATTGAGGCACATTCCTATGTTTGTTTCCTTAGTGTAGACTGTAGTGTAGAAACCTCCGCTTCTTTCTATGACTGTTACATCTAGAAAGGGCAGTTCCATCCTTCTCCATCTCATAAGTGAAACGCAACACAGAATTCCACTCAAATGCCTCCTTCAGCTCCTGCAGATGTCTAACATCAGGTACCTGTGTAAAAATGTTGTCAACATACCTGCAGTATATGGCCGGTTTCAAGTTCATGTCGACTAAGACCTTTTGTTCGATGGTACCCATGTAGAAGTTCGCAAACAGGACACCTAGGGGAGAACCCATGGCGACCCCATCTACTTGCTTATACATGTGCCCATCCAGGCTCAAGAAGGGTGCCTCTTTAGTACAAGCTTGGAGTAGTTTCCTTAGAATATTTTCTGGTATGTCAAGAGGAGTACCGGCCAGATCACGATACACTCTGTCCGCTATCATCCAGATTGTTTCATCCACAGGTACGTTGGTAAACAGTGATTCTGCGTCCAACGAGGCTCTTATCCCTGTGGCCCGTGTTCCCCACAGTTAGTCATCAAATTCCTTTGGAGACTTCATGCTGAAGGCACAAGGGACATAAGGAGTCAGCAAGCCATTGAGTCGCTTTGCCAGTCTGTACGTGGGTGTGGGTATCTGGCTGATGATTGGCCGAAGTGGGTTTCCAGGCTTGTGTGTTTTGACATTTCCATATGCGTATCCAGGTTTGTATTCCCCAATAATCTTTGGCAGGTGGAGTCCGGATTTCTTGGTGTTCACAGTTTCGATCAATTTTTTTACTTTCGCTTTCAATTCGGCTGTAGTGTCCTTCGTTACCCTTTGGAATTTAGTTTGGTCAGAGAGTATGAGGATGATTTTCGCCAGACATTTGTCTTTTTTAAAAATGACGTATATTGGCGACTTGTCACCTTTCCTGACGACTATCTCCTTGTTCTCACGAAGGCTCTTAGCTGCCGCTTTGAGCTCGGTGGACAGTATGATATCTGTAGTTGCCTCGATTCTTTCCTCCTTCTGCAATAAGTTCTGCTTATTGCAGAACCATTAAGGAACATATAATCTCTTCCCACAACCAGACCATCACCAGAGAAGTCTTAACAAAAAACACGGAAATCATTGATAGATACAGCGATAGCAGACGGATTGATATCTGCGAGGCACTACACATTAAGAAGTCAACACCAGCAATCAACAGCCAATTAATGCACAACTATATTCTACCCTACTTCAAGACTCCGCACCAATATAGAAGTATCAAGAAATATGGGCCAATAGGCCCTCTGCAGTTACTTCCATTCTTCCCTTTAATTTACCCAATTAATACCCATTGTTTCGCGTTCTGTCTTGTGTTGAAAGTTTTGTTCACCTCATCCAAAACTGTTGTAACATATCACCTTACCCAAAATTCGGGTATGAAATGAAAGCTGTTTAAATCATAGCATAGTAGAACTCTATTTAGTGTTTGCTGGTTATAGTTGTGTGTGTGTGTAAACTAAAGTCTTGAAAATGTAATAAGTTATTACGAAACGTGTTCAAGTGTCGTGTCAGACTAGAAATAAAAAGAATTTTGGAGAATTGATTTTTCAATTACCATCAACAGTGAAAATAAACATAAGAAATATTGAGAAAATTCGTGTTAGAATTATTAATCTTACTTTTTCGGTCATATTTAATAATATATGTCTACAGGAAAGACTGCTACCAAAATATACTAATATATATATATATATATATATATATATATATATATATATATATATATATATATATATATATATCAATTTTTTACTTTCGCTTTCAATTCGGCTGTAGTGTCCTTCGTTACCCTTTGGAATTTAGTTTGGTCAGAGAGTATGAGGATGATTTTCGCCAGACATTTGTCTTTTTTAAAAATGACGTAAACTAAAGATGTCTAACAGATATATATATATATATATATATATATATATATATATATATATATATATATATATATATATATATATATATCACTGAAAACTCACACCCCAGAAGTGACTCGAACCCATACTCCCAGGAGCAACGCAGCTGGTATGTACAGGGATGCCTTAAACCACTTGACCATCACGACCGGACATAAGGAAGTGATAGCCGAGGCTATATGAATCACTTCCCCGCCGGCACCTGGATGGTTATCTTGGGCATAGCATTTTATCAAATCACCTCATTTTTTGGGGCAACACGTGAGGAACACAAATGCAAACAATCCTGAATGGTCCCCAGGACTAGATACAACTGAAAACTCACACCCCAGAAGTGACTCGAACCCATACTCCCAGGAGCAACGCAACTGGTATGTACAGGGATGCCTTAAACCACTTGACCATCACGACCGGACATAAGGAAGTGATAGCCGAGGCTATATGAACCACTTCCCCGCCGGCACCTGGATGGTTATCTTGGGCATAGCATTTTATCAAATCACCTCATTTTTTGGGGCAACATGTGAGGAACACAAATGCAAACAAGCCTGAATGGTCCCCAGGACTAGATACAACTGAAAACTCACACCCCAGAAGTGACTCGAACCCATACTCCCAGGAGCAACGCAACTGGTATGTACAGGGATGCCTTAAACCACTTGACCATCACGACGGACATAAGGAAGTGATAGCCGAGGCTATATGAACCACTTCCCCACCGGCACCTGGATGGTTATCTTGGGCATAGCATTTTATCAAATCACCTATTTTTGGGGGCAACACGTGAGGAACACAAAAAATGAGGTGATTTGATAAAATGCTATGCCCAAGATAACCATCCAGGTGCCGGCGGGAAGTGGTTCATATAGCCTCGGCTATCACTTCCTTATGTCCGGTCGTGATGGTCAAGTGGTTTAAGGCATCCCTGTACATACCAGTTGCGTTGCTCCTGGGAGTATGGGTTCGAGTCACTTCTGGGGTGTGAGTTTTCAGTTGTATCTAGTCCTGGGGACCATTCAGGCTTGTTTGCATTTGTGTTCCTCACGGTACCTTTCCTTACTCACTCACTCAGTCAGGCACATTTATACAAGCACTCGTAGGTGGCCTGATAGCTGGTTTCGCTCGTAGACACGGAGGGTACTCGCAGTATCTTGAGATGATTTCGTAAGTAGGGCGTGCTGTATGCTTAACAGACAGACACACGCACACACACTGGCACTGGCGGTGTGTAAGGTGGTGACGTCACGTAGGAGTGAGGGCGGTGGCGAGCGCTCGAGGCCACACGAGGTACAGAGGTGCACGCTTGGGACGAGTGGCGGCCGGCAGCGGCTGTGGTACCATGCAGGTACACTTGTGCTAAAGTCACATACAGGGTACTTAGGCGGCGGCACTGCCTTAGTTCACTCTAAGGCACTCACGACGATCTTTGTCACCAGGGTTACCTGATACCAGTCTGTTTCGCTCTGGAGATTGTCACTTTAGGCTTCTGAACAATATATTCACAATAGTGATTCTGGGCGAGTGTTGGTATATTTTTTAGATGCTGAGTTATCTTGACGGTGAGGAATGGACGGTTGTTCAGTCTATTGGCCGATAGACAGAACAGCTACACGTCCTCTTTGCAAGAGATCCCTCACAAGAATGGTTTTGCAAGGGGTGCCGGGCATCTCGTGGCACACAACACAAAAGGAGTTACAATTTGACCAATAGCATTGCAGCAAATGAGCGGGAACCAATCATATGAACTCGTTCGATGAGCAGTAGGAGAGGTGACGTCATGAACACGTCACGAACACGTCATAGCTGTTATTCACCATCGCGCCGGTTGACCCCAGAGGTCAGACGCTGCTGGTGCCTCCCCTCTCTCATGCTCTTCTCCAGTAATGTACTCATTGACCCTTGTGTGGCAGGTATGCTTAACTCCCTGTATCTTCTTTCTGCCTGGACATACAGCGGCCTCCGTATTATAAAAGTGTTCCTGGTTAAGTGGGCATTTTGGAGATACCCAACATGCCAGGTCACTATCCAGGGTTACCAGAGATAGGATTGTGCATAAGATCAGTGCACTGTGCACTGCTATGAGCCATTCAAGTCAGCTGTGGGAGAATCTTGGGAGACATACTCACACAATGAGACCATGGCTGCCGTATTGGTCTGCCCGTGCATCGCCGCAAACACACCGGTGTTCGGTGGAGATAGGGGCAGCAAGGCTCAGAGCACCACCAATACTTAGGGCCCAATGGTCCAGGAGAGTGCCCAAGGCAGAATTAGGGACTGCCTACAGGAAGTCCCCAGCGTGGGGGGCTTGCACTGCTAGTAGACGCGATCTGTCCTTCTGAGAAGCTGCGTCCAGCAATGCTTTGGCGATGTTCTCCACTATGGGGCTATCCCATTTGGCCTGTTTACCGTCGTTGGGAAAGTTGGTCGAGGGTGTGAATTGGCAAGAATGTCCCACTGAACAGCTCCTTCAACAAACTAAGTGAGAAGGTGGTGGAGGACAAAACTGTCAGTAGTTTCAGAGCGTTATATGACAAGAGGACTGAGAAGATGGGACACCATGAGGGTAGCTCTCATCTTGTAACTACACTTAGGTAATAACACTCCAGTGCAAAGATATATATAATATATATATTATATATATTATATATATTATATATATATTATATATATATAGTTATATATATATATATATATAATATATATCAACACCAGCAATCAACAGTCAATTAATGCACAACTATATTCTACCCACTTCAAGACCCCGCTCCAATATAGAAGCATCAAGAAATATGGCCCAATAGGCCCTTCCGCATTACTTCCATTCATACCTTCATTTACCCAGTTAATTATATAATATATATATATATGCGGAAAATCCACAGAGAAAAATGAAAGGAGGTAACGTTTCGACTTGGTTAAGCCTTTGTCAACCAGACTGACAAGAAGAGATGGGAATTGGGAGGATATATAGGCCGACACCTGACCAACCCAACCCTAGGGAAGGAATTAACCAGAGACAGTAAAGCTTAGCTTAGAATGGTCAAAGAGGATTAAGCGGTCAGAGAAAAAGGATGAAAGATTAAAGAAGCCTCATGAACATGCATAAATGATATATAAATATAAAATATAATGAGACTTGTAAGCCTCTTTAACAATTACAGTTTTTCTTAAACTGTTGTGCAATATTATAACTTAAAATGGATCAAGTTTGTACATTCCAGTACTAACATTAAGAAGATTTGGACACTGACTGATTAGAGCAGACTCATCAAATTCCGTTCCACGAAATCCCCACAATTGGTAATGCTTTTTGCACCATTCCAGTTAATATTGTGATCGCATAAATTCGTATGTAGATACAATGCATTAGACGTTGGGCAGTTCTAATACTATAAGCATGTTGGACAACCGCAATTGTAAGGACTTTCCTGTTTGTCCAAGGTACACAGAATCACAATCATTGCAGGGAATTGAATACACAAACCTGCTGTATCAGGGAGTTTTTTTATTAAATTGGATTTGATCGTACTATTAGTGAACACCAAATTTATATTAAGTTTCTTAAAAATCAAAGACATTTTTCAAGTCCACTCGCATAAGGTACAACCATGAGTTAATAATTTCTGGTTTCGCTTTAGGGAGTGATGGATAAAACGTACGCTTGGCTTGTTCAAACGAGAAATCCAAAACCTCTTAGGATATTGTAAACTCTTCCCGATTTCATATATTATAGCAATCTCTTCATCAAAAACTCAGGGCTGCACACCCTCAAAGCTCGTAGAAACATTCCTGAAAATACTGCCCGTTTAACTTTACTATGATGATTCGAATAAAAATGAACATACGACCCCACGTTGGTAGGTTTCCTATACACATTAAATTTGAACTTTCTAGTGACTCTATGAATCATAATGTCCAAGAACGGAAGCATACCATTCACCTCAGTCTCACAAGTGAATTTTATTGAAGGTACCAAAGAATTGAGTTCATTAAGAAAAACTATATGGTCTTTGTCACACGGCCATAAACACAAAATATCATCAACATACCTAAACCAAACACATTAGCCGGGTAATACTGATAAGATTTTTGTTTCGAAGAATTCCATAACAAATTACTTAAAACGGGGGAAAGAGGATTGCCCATCGCCATTCCAATGTTTGTTTGAAAAATTTTTCCATTAAAACTAAAATAATGTCTTTTATACACAATTTGAAAGTTCTAATACTTTATTGGTCTGCAAGTTCAAATTATATTTAGGTAGTTCCTCACGTAGAAATTCTAACAGGTCATCAACGGGTACTTTAGTGAATAAAGAGGTCACATCGAACTTATTAGTTTAAAATCAAATTTAAATTCAGTGTGGATAGCTTATTAATAAGTCCACATTGTTTGTCAAGTGTGAGTTGGAAATAGTAACCACTATTGGGGACAAAACCTTGACTAACCACTTAGAAAGTTTATAAGCCGCCGAACCAATTGAACTAATTATCGCCTTGCCGGATTATTTGGCTTATGAGTTTTTATAAGACCATACATGTAAGGAAGAGAGGGGATCGACTTATTACCTAGATATCAACTCTTTATCACCTTTACACACAGT
>WNGS01127773.1:0-13620 GCA_020271785.1 Procambarus virginalis | reverse complement strand
CTCCTTCCCTGGTTCTTTCCGCTCTGTCCTGGAGGGTCCCCCTCCTGGTTCTCTGTCTAGGTTCCCCTTCTTTCTACCCAGACTGTCATGTCTCCTGTGTCTTCTTTCTTCTCTCCCTCTGGTCCTCCTTCCCGTCATTCTCCTCCGTCTCTTGGCTCTCCATGCCGCCTGACTGTATGGCCGATGTCCATTGCTCTCCTGGTGGTTATGTTGTTTGCTCTCGTTCTTCTTCTCCTATTGAAACGCTAGAGTCTGTTGCCCAGTACATTGCTGCTGGGACACCTGTCTCTTTGAGTCATCATTTTCCTTCCATCTGTAGAAGTGGAAACCTGGCTCCTCTCCTTCCTCCTCCCCGTAGGTAAGAAGGCTTCACTTTTTTCTTCACCCCCTATCTCTGACTCTATCGTTCCTTCCCCTCCCGCTTTGGTGTAGAGCCCTTGCTCCTACTGTGGAGGTTTCTTTGGCCCCCAGTCCCGTCTCGGTTACTGCCCTTGCTGAGGTGCGCTCCCCTCTTTCTGCCCCTCCTCCTGCTCTCATTGCCCCCGCCCCTCTCGTTTGTCTCCTCCCGCTCCTCCTACTCCTCTGGACCCTGCTCGTCCACCTCTGGTCTGTCCTCCCGCTCATATCCCTCCCTTTTTACTCAGTTTACCCATGCCCCCTAACCCTGACTTCGCTGACCTTGATCCTGACCCTGTGCATCTTTAACGTGCTGTGTTCCTTTTTCACCTTTCTTCTTTGTTCTCTGTTGCTATCCTTTCTCTTTTTGTCGATGTCTAATCTTCAGTGGAACATCCGTGGATATTACGCCAATTTCCTTGACCTCCAACTTCTAATTTCACTGTTTTTGCCCCTTTGTGTCTGTCTCCAGGAGCCGATGGTTGGTGCTCGTCCTGGTCGCTTCTGTGGCTATTCTTTTCTTCCCCCTCCCCCCAGCTGTTGCTGGGGCCCATAACTCTTCTGCTCTCTTGATTCGCTCTGATGTTCCCTTCGTCCCCTTACTTTTTTTCCTCGCCTCTCCACTGCAATGCTGCCCGTGTCTTTGTGCGTAAATGGTACACGTTTGTTTCATTTATCTCCCACCCCCACTGTCCGACTTTCTTTTCCCGATCTTAAACACCTCCTGGACTCCTTGCCGGAGCCTGGGTTCCTGCTGGGTGATTTCAGTTGTCGTCATGCCCTATGGGGTGATGTGCTGACAAACACCCAGGGTCGCCTCCTTGAACCTTACATCCTCTCTTCTTCCCTGTCCCTTCTGAATTCTGGTGACCCACTCATTTGGACTCTCGGACTCGCTCCCTTTCCTGTCTCGATCTTTCTCTGTGCTCGTCATCCCTTTACTTAGATTTCGAGTGGCGGGTCCTTAATGACCTCCATGTCAGTGACCATTTTCCTATCCTTGTTACCTTTTTCTCTTTTCACCCTCCTCTCGCCTTCCCTAGGTGGTGCTTTGCCGAGGCTGACTGGCGCCTCTTTACTCTCCTCGCTACTATTTCCGACTTCCCCGTTCTGCCTCTCCCTCGTGCCCTCCTTTTTTTTCATGACACTGTCTTTGACGCTGCACTCCGTTTTATTCCTTGCTTTTCCTCTCTGTGAACGTGCGTTCCCTGGTGGAATGTGGACTGTGCTTGGGCTGTCCGTTGTAAACGTGCAGCCTGGAAGAAGCACCGCCGCCGGCAGACGGTTGAGTCTTTTCTGTTGTTTCGGAAGGCGAGAACAGTGGCCCATAGGACCATCCATGCGGCTAAACGTGCGTGCTGGATGTCTTATGTCTCCACCGTTATGTCCGAAACTCCTCTGCCAGTGGTCTGGAAGCGTATCCGCAAGATTGGAGGTAAGTTCGCTCCCGATGTCTCGCCAGTCCTTCGCCTCTGTGGTGCTCTTGTGGCGGACCCGTTGCAGGATCCACCACAAGAGCGAACCGAACTGGGTTCCCACTTTTCATCTGTTAGTTCTGGTTCTCTTCTTCCCCAATCCTTCCTTCTTTGTAAGCATGTTCTTGAATCTCGTCCTATAGATTTCTGTACCCATCTTCGCCTTCCCTATAACGATCCCTTTTCTCTCTCTGAGCTTCAATCTGCCCTAGTACGGTTCTACAGCGGCAGGTACCGATGGCATTCATTATGAGATGCTTCCCCATCTCCCTCCGTGCACGTCTCAGTATTTACTGAGTCTGTACAATCGGGTCTGGGAGTCGTCGTTAGTCCCTGAAGACTGGCTCGATGCTGTTGTCTTCCCTGTTCGGAAACCAGGGTCTCTCGTGTCATCACCAAGGACTTTCGCCCTATTGCCCTCACGAGTTGTGTCTGCAAGCTCTTTGATTGTATGGTTAACGTTCGTTTTATGAAGTTCTTAGAGCACTATCACCACATCTCCCCTTCTCAATTTGGTTTTCGAAAGTGCTGCAGCACAACGGATGTCCTGGTTAACTTGGTGGTCTATATTCGTACTGCTTTTGCAGTACATTTGCAAAGACCTCCGTTGTTGCCGTCCTTTTTGACCAGGAAAAGGCTAACGGCACTACCTGGCGGTATCATATTCTGTCCCAACTTCATTCTTTTGGCCTTCGGGGGAATATCCCTCTCTTCCTCCAAAGTTTCCTCTCTTCGTTCATTTCGTGTGAGGCTTGGTACCACGCTCTCTCTGCCCCTTTTAGGCAGTATGAGGGTGTACGCCAGGGTAGTGCTCTAAGAACTACTCTTTTTCTAGTTGCCCTCAAAGGTCTTCTTTCCTCTCTTCCTTCTGGCGTCTTCTCTGCTCTGTATGTTGATGATCTTACCCTTTGCTGTCAGGGTGATGATTCGCCTCTTCTTCAACGGCGGCTTCAACTTGCGATTGATGCCATGTCGTCTTGGGCCACCGATCATGGCATCAAGTTCTCTGCGTCTAAGACTTGTGCTATGACTTTTACTCGGAAGCGTGTCGTTCTTCGTCCCTCTTTCTCGTTTTATGGTCATCCCCTTGTGTACAAGGATTCCACTAAGCTTTTGGGGTTAATTTTTGACACTCGTTTGTCTTGGTCGCCCCATATCTCTTACCTTCGAGTTGAATGCTCTAAAGCCCTTAACTCACTATAGGTTTTGTCCCATACTTCTTGGGGAGCGGATAGGCGCACGCTCCTCTATTTGCATTCCTCTGTCGTCCTGTCTAAACTCGATTATGGTTGCCCTGCATATTTTTCTGCTTCTCCTTCTACTCTTCGCCGTCTTGATGCTTTGCAACATACTGGGTTGCGTCTCAGCTCTGGTGCCTTTCGTTCGACATCCTCCCTCAGCTTGTATGTTGACACTGGCTTCCTCTCTCTCCAGGACCGCCGTGATCGCTACTGTCTTCGCTTTCTTTCGCGGTCCTTACAGCATCCTTCCTCTCGCTTCTGTCGTGCTTTAACTTTTTCCCTTCCTGTGGTTCCAGTTCCTCTTTATCGCCTCCCTCATTCTGTCCGACTATCTCGCTTACAGGATTCTCTTTCCGTTCATATTTCTAATGTTTCTCCTCGTATTGTTCTTTCCTTGCCTCCGTGGAGAGTACCTCCTTCCAAAGTTTTGTACGTCCTTGACCCGCATCACTAAAGCATTTACCCCCCTCCTACGGTTCTGAAACGCCTTTTCCTTGAGCACTTTTCTTTGCACTCCCACTCTATTTCCATCTTCACCGATGGGTCTAAGTCTGCGGACGGTGTGGGCTACTCTGCTGTTTTTCCTGACCGCACTTATATGTGTCGCCTCCTTTCGGAGGCTAGCATCTTTTCAGCAAAACTTTATGCTATTCTCTATGCTCTCCATCTCTTGCTTTTTCATTGTCGATCTTCCTTTGTGGTTGTAGTTGACTCTCGTAGTGCCCTCATGGCTCTAGGGTCCTTTAATCCTGTCCATCCAGTGATCATCGAGATTAAACATTGGCTGTTTCTTATTTCTAGTAAATTGAAATCGGTAGAGTTTAGCTGGGTTCCCAGCAATATTGGTGTTTCTTTAAATGAGCGTGTGGATGCTGCCGCTAGGGAAGCTATCCGTTCTTGTCCCATCTCCTATAAAGGTATTCCTTATTCCGACTTTTATTCAGTTATTCATTCCTCCATCCTTACCCGTTGGCCAGGTTGTTGGTGTTCTATAGTTGGTAACAAACTGCATACTCTCAAACATAATGTGTCCTCGTGGCCTTCCTCCTGCCACCGAAACCGGCGGTGGGAAACTGCTCTAGCAAGGTTGCGGATTGGCCATACTCGCTTAACTCACGGTCACTTAATGCAGTGCTGCCCTGCTCCTTATTGTCCGAAAAGCGTTGTCCCTCTTACAGTTGTGCATATCCTTGTTGAATGTCCTGACTTCCAGGACGTGCGTGTGTCTTGCTTTCCGATCGTCCCTCGTGGTCACTTGTCCTTCGATAGAATTCTTTGTGAGTCGGATACTTTTGATATCATTCGCCTTGTGCGTTTCTGTTCTCGTATTGACATTCTTGGTGATATTTAGCGCCCTCTGATTATTTCGCACTTTGATGGTACTATATAGCCATCCCGGTTTGGTGCCTTCTTTTGATAATTACTTACTTATTGCCGTTCTTCTTTGTGCGTCAATCAGGTGCTTTCATCTTTTATCCCTGATTGCTCTTAAATAGGAGATATTATCGTTATTGTCAGTACTGGTTGCGGCCCAATGCGCATGCATATATTTACTTGACAATTACAAGGCAGGCTGATATTATTCATAAGTCCTTCATGATAATTGTGGCTTAAACTGGAGTTATCAATAACTGTGGGCTAAGCCTTCTTATCTGTACCATGACATATTAAGGGATGATCTCATTTAGCTAAGTGCCAATATTGTCTCATCTCCATAAAACAGCAAATATATATTTTTATAGTGTTCTAGGTCAGAATACCAATCTTACAACAAGGGAAATAGTTCTCAATCACAAAACACACCGAAAAAATATTCATCACCATTCTGTATTTTGCTAAATAGCTTAAAAGTAACTTTGGACTGTGATTTACATTGTCGCAAGCTTATAGTGCTAATAAGATCAACAACATTTAGGTGTATCACCAGATAACATCATCGAAGGACCTGATGGAGTGGTTATTAACCAAGAAGAACTAAACATGTTATAAAGAATATCTCACAAGAAAGTTAGAAGTGTTTAAACATGATAAAAAATGCTCCAACACCCATCCCAGATTCAAGGCCGGTTATCGTGACCAGGACCAACACGACAGTAACAAACATTATTGTAAATTGCATTACTGAAGGAACATATATATAAAAAAACACATAATCTTGGACAAAATATACGTTTTTATTTAGGTGTGCAGGATATTAATCAACGCTTTAAGTTACATTTACAATACTAAAGAATACCGCAGAAAGCCAAGCCAATGGCCTTTTTTGTCATAATATTAGAGTATCTCTTGAGGTTATCTTGAGTTGTTTTCGGAGCTTTTTTAGTGTCCCCGCGGTCCGGTCCTTGTCCAGGCCTCCACCCCCAGGAAGCAGCCCGTGACAGCTGACTAACTCCCAGGTACCTATTTACTGCTAGGTAACAGGGGCATTGGGTGAAAGAAACTCTGCCCATCGTTTCTCGCTGGCTCCCGGGATCGAACCCGGGACCACAGGATCACAAGTCCAGTGTGCTGTCCGCTCGGCCGACAAGCTCCCTAGTAAGTAAAACTATTTTAAATAAGCAAAAAGAAGTATTACAAGAACACAGAACACAAGATGTATGACCACCACAGTGTCATACGATCCGATCTTAACTCATTCCGGGTAATGTTCATCCTGATCCAACACCTCTCCAACATGTATCTATCGAGTATACATGTTATACGGTATATTATAATGATAGCAATACCATTGGAGCCAGAGAAGTTAACTGGTCATGTGTTCCACTGAATGACTACCATGTTAATGTGACCACACAACCAGGTAATGTTCCACTGGATGACTACCATGTTAATGTGACCACACAGCCAGGCAATGTTCCCCTGGATGACTACCATGTTAATGTGACCACACAGCCAGGTAATGTTCCACTGGATGACTACCATGTTAATGTGACCACACAGCCAGGCAATGTTCCACTGGATGACTACCATGTTAATGTGACCACACAACCAGGTAATGTTCCCCTGGATGACTACCATGTTAATGTGACCACACAGCCAGGCAATGTTCCCCTGGATGACTACCATGTTAATGTGACCACACAGCCAGGCAATGTTCCACTGGATGACTACCACGTTAATGTGACCACACAGCCAGGCAATGTTCCCCTGGATGACTACCACGTTAATGTGACCACACAGTCAGGCAATGTTCCTCTGGATGACTACCATGTTAATGTGACCACACAGCCAGGAATGTTCCCCTGGATGACTACCATGTTAATGTGACCACACAGCCAGGCAATGTTCCACTGGATGACTACCACGTTAATGTGACCACACAGCCAGGTAATGTTCCCCTGGATGCCTACCATGTTAATGTGACCACACAGCCAGGCAATGTTCCCCTGGATGACTACCATGTTAATGTGACCACACAGCCAGGCAATGTTCCACTGGATGACTACCATATTAATGTGATTATTGTAAACCGGCCATAGTAAACAAAGGCACGGCAAGGAGAGTGTTTTGTTGAAACTTGAGCCCACAAACTGGCCTTTTACAACACAAATTTCCTCCTGCAAATTCTAGTTAGCAGGGTGACTTACAACAAAGGAATATAGTCACTATGTATTTGCGCAACTTGCATAACAGGAGGAAGGTGCCACAGTTAGGTTAGTGTATTAGCTCAGATTTATTTGCCAGTTATTTCCTGTATCTAGTATTAATCGTCACAAGGCAGGATAACACAACCCCACAAGGGTAAGAGTCTCTAATATACTTTGTGCTACAATTGAAGTATATCTGTTCTTGGTAGATGTTACGTTGTAACATTTCCCCAGTGTATTGTGAGCACACCAGAAATTAGTTGAGCTGCGACACTCCAGGACTAGATTGTCGCAATTAATACCTGCTCATGATGGATCACATTTGCGGACCAAGTCCGATGCTGGAAGATCAGCTCTCACACTACAAACAGCTGAGGGTATATAATTCTAAACTAACAAATAGTAGTGTGAATTAAACCCTTAAACCTTAAAAGGTGCAATAAATTTATAGTTGGGGTGAGTCAATATTGCAGGACGGTGCACCATAGCTCTGAATGGTTGGGAGTACTACATAAGATTTAAAAGTCCCGCATCTACACAGGGGTTCACATCAGCTGCCTCAGGGCTCTAGTAAATAGACACTATTTAAAAAAATCGTAATCGTAAAAATCGTAAAAAATCGTGGGCAACATTGAAGAGTGTGAAGGCCTCAGTTTTGAGTGAGCAACCAAGGCAGGCGCACACAGCATGAGCTAACATCACTGCTGTTCACCTTGTGACCACAGCATCGCCTGAAAATGTCAAAATATATATGTAACTGACATTATTTAGCCATGATAGCATTACAGAAGAGCCTGACTGTGATAAAGACTGTGTACAATGTTCAGTTATCAGTGAACATAATGCAGTTTACAGCGCTTCCCGCAGCACACTGTCATTGTTTCGTCCATCTGTGAATCACCAAACAACTTCTCATTTCCATTACAAAATAAACTTGTGGAAAAATATTCATTTACAAGATTTAGTGACCGGGATTCTGAAAATAGCAGGATTGTGGTGAGAATTAGCGATGTGCGCAGTATGATGGGAGGAGGAATCTTTATGAGGAGGGAGGGAGAGATGGCGTCGTCTGTTGACTCTATGTACTCACCTAATTGTGTTTGCAGGGGATGAGCTCTGGCTCTTTGGTCCAGCCTCTCAACTGTCGATCAACTGATGGACAGATTCCTGAGCCTATTGGGCTCTATCATATCTACATTTGAAGCTGTGTATGGAGTCATTCTCCACCACATCACTGCCTAATGCATTCCATCTGTTAACTACTCTGACACTGAAAAAGTTCTTTCTAGCGCCCCTGTGGCTCATTTGGGTACTCAGTTTCCACCTGTGTCCCCTTGTACCCGTCCCAACCATGTTAAACAGTTTTTCTTTATCTACCCTGTCAATTCCTCTGAGAATTTTGTAGGTAGTGATGATGTCTCCCCGTACTCTTCTGTCTTCTAGTGTCATGAGGTGCATTTCCCGCAGCCTTTCTTCGTAACTCAAGCCTCTTTGTTCTGGGACTAGTCTAGTGGCATATCTCTGATTTTTTTCAAGCTTCGCCTTGTACTCACCTAATTGTGATTGCAGGGGTTGAGCTATGACTCTTCGGTCCCTCTTCTCAACCGTCAATCAACAGGTGTACAGGTTTCTGAAGCTATTGGGCTCTATCATATCCAGACTTGAAACTGTGTATGGAGTCAGCCTCCACCACATCACTTCCTAATGCATTCCATTTTTCAACACTCTGACACTAAAAAAGTTCTTTCTAATATCTCTATGGCTCATTTGGGCACTCAGTTTCCACCTGTGTTCCCTAGTGCGTGTGCCCTTCGTGTTAAATAGCCTGTCTTTATTTACCCTATCAATTCCCTTGAGAATTTTGAATGTGGTGATCATGCCCCCCCTAACTCTTCTGTCTTCCAGTGAAGTGAGGTTAATTCCCGTAGCCTCTCCTCGTAGCTCATACCTCTCAGCTCGGGTACTAGTCTGGTGGCAAACCTTTGAACCTTTTCCAGTTTGGTCTTATTCTTGACTAAATATGGACTCCATGCTGGAGCTGCATACTCCAAGATTGGCCTGACATATGTGGTATACAAAGTGTGAGGAGATGTAGAATCTCCTCAGCTAGTTTTCCTAGTTTCTAGAATAGGCTAGTCGCTCTAGGGACTCTAGAAACTGAAGCTTTCAAATTTACATATGCTTGTTGGGTGTCATATGAAAGCTTATGTTAAATGCTGTCAGTTAAAACTAATTAGAGGTCTGTGATTGCTCTGTAGAGAGAATTACAGCAAAATTTTCCTGTTCTGTAAAACAGAGAGATTTGAGAGTGAAGGTGGGGGAGGTAGGTCTCCAAAACCGTTAGAGGTGGAGGGGGGGACAGTGGGGCGAACGCTGCCTCCCCCCCCCCACCAAGTGAGACAACAGCCACTGTTTTGAGGCCTACCCCTCCCTGTGACGTCACACCACGCCACAGGCGAGGGGCACTTGTGATTGGTCTAGGCACCCCTGCTCCTATGCCGAGTTTTGGCGCGAAGAGCTGTTATTGGAAGCGGCATGAGGAACAGTGCCGGCTTCCTGCTGATTGGTCAAGACAAGGTAGGGGGAGAAATATGGGGATGTGGAGTCTCTCTAGCCCGCCAAGAGTCAGTTTGAATTGGGCAGCCAGGGTATAAGCAGTGTCTAGGTGGGGGGTGGCGGGCCTGCCACCCCCCCACCACCGTTATCGCTCCTGTCGTGCAGTTTGTTCATATTGCATGGCACTCCAGCCACCCTGGGTGTGTCGAAGCCCAAATTTGCAAGAAACTGGGACTTGGACTTTGAATTCCGCCCGACGTCGTCCATGGGGAGGTGACGCCGGCCAGTGTCACCCTTGTCACCCCAGTGTAAGAGCGAGTCATGCTCTAGTGTGTTGGGGGGTAGTGGTGATTCCCCAGCCACATGTGTGTATGCCACGCGGCCACCCAGGCCGCCCTCTGGCCACCCGCGGCCACCCGCCGGCCGCCCAGCCACCCACCCACCTTACCCCGCGCGCGAGCAGCCCGGGTGGGGTGGGGTGCTGTGACGTCACGCGCCACCCGTGGCCACCCTCCTGAAGGCCACGCAGTGGCCACATGTTGGCCACCACCTTTGGCCACCCCCTTGGCCACATTCCCAGGACAGCCTAAGGCCACATCTTGTCGACGCACGAGGAGCAAGCTAAGTGTTGACAGCCAGGTGGTAAGGACCTGGGAAATGAGGAAATGTGTGGAAGGAAACGTGAGTACTTTATCAGTGTCTCAGATTAGTGGAAATCATAGTAGAAAAGTTGTGTGGGCCCCTAGCCCGGCCAGGCTAGGGAAGCAGCTGAGACACCCGTCTGTGGCACGCCCAGATGACTGTGGGGCAGTACCTGGAGAGGGAAATTGTCACTGTAAATCATGTAGTGATATAATTGTACATCTGTAGAGATGTTGTGTGTAGACTGACTAGAGTATGGGACCAGTCAGTGTAGAAAATCATCATATAAATGATCCAGTCGGTCGATTCTGTATAATCGTCCAGCCTTGGTTAGTGCCATGGTACCTCATTATGTAATTAGGCCAGGTTAGAGTTAATTAAGCAGGCCCGTAGGGCAGGGTTATTAGTGGATATCCTGAGGTCTGTATATTGTCCTGGTGATTAATTTGCATTGTTTATGGAGGCCATTTCCATATGTTTCATTTGCATGTTGCATGTATGATGTTGTGTGGTGAGTCAGTAGATGTGATCGCTGACTGATTGCCTAATGATGTCATTAGCATGGGGGGCATGCTGACGGTATCATTATGTGCAGGTTTGTGCAGTGGTATCAGGTATATGTTATTACTGTCCTAGGAACTGTGTTGAGGATTTAAAGGGACCCTTTGAGTATTCAGGGAAATTCTCAGTCACTTAATGGGAGCGAGCAATTTGTTAATTTGCCTAATTATGGGAGAATTAGTGCCAGCTGTCCGCGTAGAGCGACGGTGCCTTATATTAACGTAAATTGTCTTGCTGAAGCCACCGGGATCGGGCGATCTTTTGCAACGTTTGCAAGATTAGAGGGCAGTAATATGGGGATACCTTGATTGTTGCAAAACCGTGTGTCACTACTGTGTGGGCATAGTAATTAACGAGTTGCAGTAGTCGCAACCGTATGTGGGCAGTGCTATTTTATGTTGTTTTGCATGCCATTATATGTGTGACCTATGTAACCTTAGGGTTACTTTGTTTCTTTAAGTTGTGTTGAGAACTTGAGGATTCAGTGAGTTAATTAGGGGTAATTAACTTGATAAGGGGGTGCACACTTGAAGTTGTTGAATGAGTGAGTGCTGTTATGGGAGAACAGTGTTGAACTTGAGCTTGTGGGAATACGTTTCCGGTGCAATTAATTGTCCGTGTGACAATTAATTGACCACTCTAGCTAATTATGTAATTAGCATTCTCATCATGAATTCACGTAGTGGGAGAGGATCTGTCAGAGTCTGTCAGTGATAGTGTTAACGTCAGTTGCTCGAGACTAACTGCCTTTCGGGGTTAGGGCAATTAGTGGCTCATGATAATTAGTGGAGTAATTAACGTCTGGAGTCTTGAGGACTCAGATGACTCGGTAAAGCGAGGTCATGGGGTTAGCATAATACGTTATATTAATCATATTCTGTCTGGTGACAGTGGATTAAGTTGCACTCATTGTTAATTAGTAATTAACTCCTCTTCCGTGAATTCACAGTGTTTGATGAGACCTGCTTAGGCAGTGCGGAGTGAGACGTATTTATGTATGATTAATTATCGGTCCTGGTGACAGTTAATTAATTGCTCGAGGTTAATTAGGGTAATTAGCACTCATTAGTAATAAAAGTAATTAATGATACACAGACTGTTGAGAAGCCACCCACTTGGGGTAGGCTTAGTTAACGTAACTCAATTGGGATGTAATTAGTGGTCCGTTTGACCTTAATTAAGAATTACTCACTGAATACTTGCAAGGAGTCAAGTGTGATGTAATTTAAGAGTTTGAGTTATTGTGACAAGAGGACTTGTGTTAACGTAGAGTACTATCATGTTGTGTCTAGCGTGAGACACTTGTTTGTGATTAAAGTAGTACTTGTTGCTGACTGCTGTGATCAGTCAATTTCCATCATTATTCACATAATCAATGTTGTAATTGATTAAGGCAATTTCTTTTGGTTATCGTCTAGTGACGAGGGTAAAGTAACTTAGGGATGAGTGGAGCTGTGTCCCAGAATCCCACCTTGCCTGACTTGTTCACTTTAGTTGTGATAGGGGGAGTCACTGTTAGACTACCCACCTGATTACGGGGGTCGCTCCTGTTGGGCGGGAGGACCTTAAGCTTGTGATTAGAGTAGCTGCCACTAGGAAGTCGTGTCACTATTGATTGCTTGCTTGTGTCATCAGTGGATAACTTTTGGTCAGTTAGTTCATGTTGTCAGCCCGAAGTGTCAGCAGGATGGAGCCTGCTGTCATTTCTCGAGGGGCTGTTGAATAGCTGTGTTGCAAATGCCACTGGTTGGACATTAACGTAATTAAATCACTCGCTGTGGTGTAACTTAGTCTGTGATATTTTTCTTTGAATTTGCAATATTGCGTCATCAGTGGGCACACCTGTGTTCAGGTTAGTTCAGTATGCAGCCACACAGCAAGGGTTGCTATTTAGCTGTTGGTTATGGTGCCACTGGATGGACATTAACGTAAAGATTAATTTGAGGAAGGGTGCTGGAGTTGCCAGTGAACCCATTAGTTATTGATGTCATTGAAAGGCTACTGATTTGATTGCATTGCAACCGCTATTGCAGGTGTAGACTGCACTGAGGCGTAGAACAGTTAGGAGGTTACTGGAGACGTGTTTCAGAACTCACTGTGTCATTTGTTGTAATTGTGATTATAGATGTTAGTTCTTGCTTGCTTGTTGATTCCTCTGTGGGCACGCTTATGTTCGAGTTAGTTCATTATGCAGTCCGAGGGGCTGGTGTCTAGCTGTCATTGATAGTGTCACAGGAAGGACTTCGAGTAACGTCATTGACATTCTTTTGTTTTGATGTAGTAGTCTAGTCTCTTGTTATAATAAATTGTTATTTTGTTAACGGTCTTTGATGTCAACCTTCAACTATTCTGTGCCACTCCCATGTTCTGATATATTGATATTGTTGTTTTGATCTTTGATATGACGGCTGTGCTCTTGGGAATTCGAATTCCAATTCATAGCGCCACAACAAATATAAAATTTGATTGTGAGAACCCGTCGGTTACCCTTTATTGGTTTTAACGTCATGTTAACTAGGAGGAACCAGCGGCCTATTGTGGACAGGTTTTCACCCCTGCTGGTGGAAGCCTGGCGGTTTGCTCCCGCTTCTCCTTTTTCTACTGGACTCATGCTTAACTGCCAAGAGCAGCCTTTAAACTTGTAGTCCACCTCCTAAGGGAGGTAGGCGTAGAGAAAAATCTCACACAGTTCTATACTGTATTACAGTAAATCTTGTTTGTGTGGGTCAAGTATCCATATTTGTGTGAGTGTGGGCCATGTATCCATTTGTGTGAGTGTGGGCCATGTATCCATTTGTGTGAATGTGGGTCATGTATCCATTTCTGTGAGTGTGGGCCATGTATCCATTTGTGTGTGGGTCATGTCTCCATGTGTGTGTGTGTCATGTATCAATTTGTGTGTGGGTCATGTCTCCATTTGTGTGAGTGTGGGCCATGTATCCATTTGTGTGTGGGTTATGAATCCCTTTGTGTGTGGGTCATGTCTCCATTTGTGTGAGTGTGGGCCATGTATCCATTTGTGTGAGTGTGGGCCATGTATCCATTTGTGTGTGGGTCATGTATCCATTTGTGTGAGTGTGAGTCATGTGTCCATTTGTGTGAGTGTGGGTCATGTATCCATTTTGTGTATGGGTCATGTCTCCATTTGTGTGAGTGTGGGCC